>SMGT01014164.1:833699-844289 GCA_004794575.1 Lanistes nyassanus
TATGTGTATGTGTATGTGTATGTGCATGTGCATGTGTATGTGTACATGAAAGAGAAGATGAAATATATTTTATTCTTCAGAGATAATGGAATAAGCACACAATGAGAGAGAGAGAGAAATATAAAAAGAGAAACTTTTTGATAAATCTGAATTACTGATAAGTTAAATAAGATGGATATTAAACAACAAAAGCTACAAAAAGCACATTGTTTGTTCTACATACTTTCCGGGGCAATATTTTCCGCAAGAAGAAACGATTTCAGATAAAAGATTTGCTTAAAAAATACTTATCCTTTTGAGCTCGCCTCTTCTACCAATATCAGCAGATTTTGTTTTCTTTTAGTTACTTTCTTTGTTCGATATCTATAAAGACTTGGTGCCTCTAAGAACTACAATCGTTCGTAACAGGGTTACCTATAAAAAAGATCAAAAGCAATCAGAATATCTGCCATAGATTATTGTCAGTGTGGTAGCGATGGAATACTGGAGATGATGATTTCAATATTAAGATCTTTAAGTATCTGTATTTTCAAATCCTTTGAGATTTTCGTGTTTGGTTCTTTGCAGTGCCTATCGTTTCAATTCCTGCATCGCTGTCGTCATCTATGTCAAAGGCCATAACTTCACGGTTGGTAGGACGTCAAGCCCTGGGTAAATTACGATTTCCAATCCCAGTATTATTTTGTAAAAAGATATTTAGGAATGTTCTTTTTTCCTTTGTCATCAATAATTAATCAGCCCTTGAATTCATATTGTCGTTGCGAAAGCATTCGCTTTCAGTTGAGCGTCATTTCATGATCTTAACAAAATGTAATTAGCAATAATAATAGTAAATTATCGTAGTTGCAAATGTAACTGATCCAGACATTTTCAGAAATACGGTAGGGCTGGATTGTCAGGATTGTAGAGAAGATACTTTGCTAGTGAAATTTTACGGAAGTATTTCTCACAGCTCTTGGGATTTTCAACACATTTTCATTTTCAATATGTCTCCCGAGGAACACGACATAACTGGGCGACTGTGGACCGTTTGTGGACCGACTGTGGACCGTTTGTGGACCGTTTGTGGACCGACTGTGGACCGTTTGTGGACCGACTGTGGACCGTTTGTGGACCGACTATGGACCGTTTGTGGACCGACTGTGGACCGCTTTTGGACAACCAATGGGGCAGTGACGCCATGTTCCTCGGGTGTTGTCTCATAAACATATCTAGCAATCCGCTCTGAATGTGACCATCCTCAGCATCTTCGTTTGCCGTGATGTTGGCCATTGATGAATTGTTTGCATTTGGAGGAGGCCAGGCCAGTAACTACCTGTACCAACACTTTGTAGACACTCTGCCCACAGTTCCATTCTTTCTGGCTGCCGCCACCTTTACAGTACCAGCGATTCTGTACACGTAAGCACGCTTCTTGCTTTTATTTCTGTGTGTGCGTGAGAGATAGAGAGGGGGGGGGGGGAAGGGTTAGAGGGTATCAGCTCCTTCCTCGAATATCCTGACTTTTCTGGCGCTTCTGAATCTCAGTCTATGTCCATATTATATAACACAAGCCTGTACATCCGGCTTCTTGTTCATCAAAATTTATGTAAATTTACGTATTATACCTTCACTTTAAACTCTCGAAAACTTTGACACGAGAATTGTGAACCTCTGTGCAGCTAGCTCGTTAATTAAGGCTGTCCTTAACCCGACGAAGGTTCATCTTAGTTTGCGATCCTGACTATATGTACATGTATTATACAGTGGATAGGTCTTTTTCACCTCCATGTTGCGATTTTCCTGTCGTTAATGAACTTTGTGTCGCAGCGTGTAATAATATTAATTTTCTCTTATTTCACGGAATCTTGGGTTCAACGAACTTTCGCTAAATGGATGCGTATAGATTAGTACAACCCTCCCTAATCTTATGTACATTGTTTTTAAACCTCAAGCACCTTTAAAATAGTTTCGAGAAGCTGTACATACTAAATTTTGTTTTTGTTTTCCGTTTTGCAGAACTGAATCGATTTTACAACGCGGGTATGCCAAGACAGATTCTCAGTCAGAGCTGAGCGTGTACCCAAAGATTTCAACAATCAAAGCTTAAGGACAAACATCCCACATAATACTAGACAAAGCAAAAGAGGGCATGAACTTACTGATCACAAAAATACTGCCATGGTAACCAAAGCAGCATTGATTTTTTTAAATCAATATTTCGCATATACTTGAAACCTTCTAGAGTCACATTTTGCATTGATTTTTTATCAATATTTCCCATATACGTGAAACCTTCTAAAGTCACATTTTGCATAGATTTTTTTTTATCAATATTTCCCATATGCATGAAACCTTCTAGAGTCCCATTTTGCACTGATTTTTTAAATCAATATTTTCCATACATGTGAAACCTTCTTGAGTAGCATTTACCATTGGATTCATTAGACTGAATGATTTATGCAGATCTTAATATTTAACATCTTCAGATTTGTATTTTAATGTTTATATTCTACAAATAAGAAAAAAAACTCTGATAATACTTCTTATAATGCATTTGTACTTTTGTCCGTGTGCGTGAGTCTGTAATTATAACTGCGAACATGAGGACGAGAACTGCACGAAAGCGCATGAAAGTTTCGAAACTGTTAGATGCAATGTGTTTTCATAAAAATAATATTGTAAAAGAACCGACTCAAATACTAATTGGTTCGAGGTGATTTGCTTTCAGTGTAAACTGAGAGGCTTACACTCACTTATTCACTCACTCACTCTCTCGCTCGCTCACCAAGTACTGGCCAATAACCATCACCATCACCACCACCACCACCACCACCACCACCACCACCACCGCCACCGCCACCGCCACCACCACCACCACCACCACCACCACCACCACCACCACCACCAAACAACAATAATAATTAACAAGAACAATAACAACAGCAGATTTAGAGCTTGCTTGTCCCAGAAAAATCAGCTCAAAACAAACCAAGCTAAACAAGAGAACGAGGAACGAGAAAAGGGAAGAATGGGTGAACGGATGGAGAGCGAGAGCTGAGCAAAACAGATGGGGGAGTGGGTGGAGAGAGAGAAAAAGAGAAAGGGAGAAAGAGAGAGAGAAAGGGAGAGAGAGAGAGAAAGGGGAGAGAGAGAAGGGGAGAGAAAAAGAGATAGAGCGAGACAAACAGAGACAGAGAGAGACAGAGAAGATAAAAAATGTGTGCTGGAGAAGCAGCAAATGGGGAGGGAGAGATATGCGATGAGAGCCCATCTGGAAAGATGCACAAAAGAAATGTTTTTAGCTCTGCCTCCAAATCTGCAATAAAACCCTCCAAGAAGGCACAGTGGCTGGGAATTCCAGGCCCACGGAGTCCAAAACAAGCAGTCGTCATAACTTTCCGATTTTATTTCTTGCAAGGGAGATAAGACCTGTATCAGCGGAGCAGAGAGGCTTTCTCTGGTTACAGTGTCAAAGGTTCGGAGACATAGTGATGCTTTGCCATCAAGACAAGGAGTACACAGTGTAGCAATGCCGACATAAACAACGTGTGTACACAGTGTAGCCATGCCGACATAAACAACGTGTGTACACAGTGTAGCATTGCCGACATAAACAACGTGTGTACAACTTTTCACAAGACGGAGAACACTGTTCTGATTTCTCTGAATCTGATTTTGTATTGTTTTATATTTATTGTTTTGGGCAGAAAACTTGAAAAATCAGCAAATAGAGAGTTAATTAACTTAGATAAAACAAAAGCAGATATAATCTTTTCTGTGGCATTAACTGTCTGAAGTGGTTTGACATGGCCAGTCCTGCGAAATTTAAAGTAGACCTGCACATGAATGAATTATATGGATAAGCCAGTGTGCACACAAAGATTTCAGTCTGAGAATGCGAGATGTCTGTAGAGGATAGTGTAAAAGGCTGGAGTTTGAACACTACTGTTTTCAGTTTTGTTGTAACTCACCCTGAGTCTGTTTGTATTCGACCCAACATGTCATTCATTCATTTATTCATTCATTCATTCAGCCGGCCACCCAGTCAGTCAGTCAGTCAGTCAGTCAGTCAGTCAGTCAGTCAGTCAGTCAGTCAGTCAGTCAGTCAGTCAGTCAGTCAGTCAGTCAGTCAGTCAGTCGGGTTCTATCTGGGTGATCTAACTACGTTTAAATTGTATTACTAAAACAACTATTTCTGACTTTCAGTCAGTAAGTATTGAATTACCCTTCAGCGAAACTCAAGACCCTCATCAGCAATAGCAACAATAGCAACACACACACGCACACAAACTCTCTCTCTCTCCAAGTACGGTCGGGGAGGTGCAGGGTGACTGGTTTAGGTGTTTGTTTCAGAAAGTCCCATCTCACAAACTATGTGCATATCAGGTGTTGCTTCAGACAAGTTTATGTGCTGCCACGCTGGGACTGCTGTCACAACACAGGCTTCAGTCCAACCCAGTCACATTATACTAACACTGGGCCAACCAGTCCTAGTACTGTTCCCTATATTGTCAGGGCCGCTACTAGATTGTCAAGTTTTAAATTAAGTATTAGGTATATGCCTCGGCCGGGGCACAAACCACCAACCTCCCTCCTCGGAAGGGGACGCCTTAACTACTAGACCGCCGACGCGGTCTAAGTACGATGGCATGCTACCCGGAAGACTGTTGTAAATAACACTTACTGAAAGTAAGATATAAGCATATATGACTAGAGAAGTCCTATATCCTACAACTTTGTTTTGACCCTTCATCTTCCATCTAGTGTTCATTATGTAAAGTGTATTACGCTCTTCTTTAAAAATCATCGGGTTTTTTTTTTCGGGGGAAGGGGAGTTTGGGTAACGTCTCGTTGAAAAAGAAGCCAGCAACAAGGAAAGTAAACTAGTTTAATGTGTAGCAACCACATTTCGGAGCAAATACGCCTTCTTTACCACAAGGGAGACTCGTCGCCACAAGGGGGACTCCGTAACCACAAGGGGGACTCCGTCACCACAAAGGGGACTCGTCAAACAGCGGGTTGTCACCGGCACTCCGGTTTTCTCCCCTTTCTTCTTCTTCAGCGCCCTCTATCTCGCTCTCCCCCTCCCACCCCTGTCAGCAGATACCTTCGCCGCTGACGTGACGTCACACAAACAGAAACCTCCTTGTGGCAATTACAAACCATAAGACAAAAATGCACCGCACAACAAGCACGTCCATATTACTCCATTAGCAGATTCTTTTGTGTGCGTGTGTGTGCGTGGGTGGAGGGGCGTCTTTCTGTATTGATGTTCTTTTGAAATTTTGCAAATTTGTTGTTTGTGTCATCATATTTCATAACATGTTGTCAGCAGACATCTTGGATCCTACTAGTATCCGGCTATGCTAGTTATGTCATCGCCAAGGCTCATCTACATATTACTTTAAATGGCTATTTCCCTCTTTAAAATGCACCTAATCATAAAACTGTGTTTAAGTAAGACGGCAACGAAATTGTGAATGTGAAAAATATTAATGAGAAATACATTCACGTTACTGCTAGGTGAGAAGCTATTGAGGGAAATCATACCGTACTGAAACCACCCCCTTCCTTTGTCATCAGAGAACGACGAAGTTATAGCAAGCACGTGACTGCCTAGACATAAGCTGAAACATCTCTCCTGTGTCCAGAAAAGCCGACGCTACTGAAGACCACTTCACCACATGCTCAAAGCTTCTCAAAATTTACAGCAGCACCCTTGTTAATCCGACGCTACACGAAGATCGCACACTCAAAGATTACACGATATGGGCTCTTGGTGCGATTGTACGTCTTTTTTCACAGCTCTGCACACGAGCTGACGGAAGATAGCAGAGGCAAGTCTGGCGTTAGTCTATTTATTGACGCTGAGAGATTTATTTTTAAAAGAAACGTGCTATATAATAATCAACGTGGAATATTTTGGTCATTCTACAGGTCTGCTAGAACTATTTTGAAATATAAAGACTTCTAAAAAACAAAGTGTACATCACATTAGAAACCAATGTGTCGAATATTTTGTATTTTCACCAATAATAATAATAATAATAAAATCAAGCGGGAACTTTCTTTTTAGCAGAGAAAAGGATTTCAGTGTTTGTAAATGGGTGTCGACGAGAATGGCCCAGCAGGCTTGGATAGCTGTGAGACAACGAAAGAGAATGATTACGAGCATCGTGACATGAAAGAGATGTCCAATGGAAAGAGTGACATTAACGGCAAATTACACGGCGAACATTCACATCATGGCGACCATCATGAGCAAAATAATGGACATCACGCTGGGCCAAAGAATGGACATCACGGTGGGCCGAAGCATGGGCGTCACAGTGGGCCGAAGCATGGACATCACGCTGGGCCAAAGAATGGACATCACAGTGGGCCGAAGCATGGACATCACAGTGGGCCGAAGCATGGACCCCACCACAAACCACACAAGAGGTCGTTTCTCCAGCGTTATGCTTTCTTCATCACGTTTCTGTTCAACGGGATGATAGACGGACTGGCGCTCGCTGTGAAGGAACAGTACCGCTACCGGTTCTTCCACTCCAAGTACGCGCACGATCTCCACAAGTATAACGTCACCAAGGAGTGTGGTGTGCAACTGCTACCGGAAGTCCAGGCGAGTAGAGATTTTTTTCTGTAAATCTGATAAATCTGGTGATGGGTTTCGATTCCTGCTATACCATAAATTTAGCGGGCTTTTGTCAATATTTTGGGGGCTGGGCTGGCTTGCATGAGGGTTTGTATCTACCCTTCTTGTCATAAGAGTGGCCGTAAGGTCTATTCGCTCTGTGTATTTTACTTGCACCTTTACGTACGAACAGGAGATAAGAACGCTCATGCAAGCCAGCCCTGGGGTGGCTTGCATGGACGTTCATATCTTCGTTTCCGGTCATAAAAACGGTCATAAGTCGCGTAAATCCTATGTATTTTATGTGCACCCGTACCTATGGACAGGATATGAGAATGCCTATGCAACCGAGGCAGAGCATCGGACTTGCCTGACGAGCTTGCAGTGTGTAAGGACAGAGTTACAGCGTTGTTCAAATAGCACATTACTTCCGTCTTTCAAATGCTTTTCATTTTGTTTTCAAGTTTGCTGTAATGTTTTCCGTATTTATTCGATGTTTTATTTATGGTATTGCACTTTGTAAATGTATGTTTTGACAAAGCTAAAAGGGCGTGTAGCTAAGCGAAACGAAACTACTTTCTGCCCTCACCCTGAACATTAAACTGCCTCCCCGCACTGCCCTTCCTACTGGACCTATCGTCTGGATAATGCTTCAGTGCATAGGATAGCAATATACCCACCTCCTCCCCCCACCCCTATGTCCCCGCCTTACTTTATCAATCTCACTCGCGGTTTGACTCTTTGCATGCACGTGACATACATCTATGCGTGACGTTTACGGCGCACAGATTGGCATGTTTAAAAAAATACTGCTAATGAACAGACACTTGCAGTAATATACTTTATTTGGAAATATCAATTTTTGAACTTGAAAATTCTTCAATTTTTTATTGGAAATGTTTAAATATTATTTACCATTTGGAGTCGAATGTTGTTACTATATGCACGAAATAATAATTTTTAAAAAGTCTAGTAAATTCCGCTCGTCACTGCTTGTTCACTGCTTGTCCACTGTATATTATTATCACTTTCTGACCTTCACTAAAGTCCAATTTTAGTATTTTCTCTGAACTTTCGGCCTAAATTATATACACAGTGTCATTTTATACCAAACATCATTTGATTTAATATTTTCTCTTCCATTCGGCAGCCATTTTTTGGGAGTTATGTAACTGTCCTGATAACCAGGTGCTCGTGGAAAACTATCGGCAAGCCAAATATAAATTTAAAAACTCATTTAAACAATGCAAGGGGATAGAACCGATGATAGAGCTTTCCAAAGATTCCAGGATTAGTTCCCTTTTACTATTTTAGTGCGTCCGGAGGATTTTTTTTTTTTTTGCGACTGCATTGATGAATTTAGTTTTCTTTGACCGGCGAACTTCTGTTCTTTCTAATGCGATCCAAAGAAATACCGCAATAAATTCCTTAATTATAATGTGTCTATACATCCTAGCACTTCGGAGGCTGATCGTAACGCAGCAATTTGCTTTATCATAAAACTGTTTCACTAAACACTCTCAATGTGACATGACAATTACTACATATGGAATCCATAAAGAGCCTAAGTTTATCTGATGACTAGGGTAATGTTAATATGACTACGATTATGACCACAAACAAATTTTCTTTAGGAGATTGAGAACACCATCAGTCGTGAGACTGTCCAGTGGACGTTGTACAACGACTATGTTACCATCGTACCTCACGTCTTGACAGCTATACTGATGGGCCTGAAGTCAGACCAGATTGGCAGACGGTTTACCTTTCTCTATCCCTTCTTTACAGCATTTGTAGACTTCATTCTCCTGGCTGTGATCATTCGGTGAGTATAACCTGGGCAGGAAACATCTTACCTCAATAAACGAATATCAAATGCTTTGTCTTTAATATAAAAGAAAAACAAGTGACTGCCGCTTGGAGGATAAGCCCCGAAACATGTAGATTGTCTTCGTCTTTGTCCCTTTTCTAGCTTGGTACAGTTCCCTTGTTTTACATTTAATCTGAGCTTTATCTTTAGTCACTCTAGCGTATTTAGTTCTTTCAACTTGCACATTGGTTTTGGTGTTTTAAATGACATAAAATATCTTTAAATTCCGATGCCCGTCACTGTGAAATGGGTAAAGTATCTAAAATAAGCTTTTCTTGTTCCTTCAGATCTGACCCGAAGAAGCTGTTTCTGCCACGATATGATTGCGTTGATAGCTCTTCCGCGCTAAAATAACACGAATTAACAAACTAGAAACAGAGTTGTTACAGTGTTGTTACTTCTTCTAGAAAAAAGGTCTTATCTTGTGCAGCGTGTGACCCACCTGTCTCAGTAAAAAGACTTTGCCAAGGGTAGTTTTACATAACAATTTCATTTTTATATTCCAAACCGTTGAACATCCTCCAGGCAACCAGCGGTCACTTTTGGCAACACTTCTTTCGACGGCCCGCATCATGTGTTGGTTGGTTGGTGGTTTGTTGCCGTCCCGTCATAAGCTAAGTGCATGTCAGGACGGAAGTGTGCAGGTGAAACTGTTCCTGTGTCATAACCTTTACTACAGGATGGTTGTTGTCTCCAGGTCTTTTAGCCGACCTGTTAATGTCTTGTGTTATAACATGACACCAGATTTTAAGCTGTCCTTGTATACTTTGAAAATTAAAACTTTCTTTCTTCTTTTACAACAGCCTCTGCGTCGGTATCATTGTTTATTGTTTGCAGACTGGAACTTCATTATGGCTACACACTGATTGGCGATTTCGTGAGGAGTATGTCTGGAGGCACCATGGCCATGCACCTGGCTGCCTACGCGGTCATTTCCGACACGCATGGGAAGAAGGAAGCACACGAGGACAGACAGGCGCCAGACTCAGACAGTAAGCTTCCACCAAAGCAGCAATCAGAAGATGCTGATGCTGATGACGATCTGGACATGTCGAGAGAAAAACAGAGAACCTTCAAAATAGTCCTCCTTCACGTGGGGCACGACCTGTCCAACAGTTTGATCTCCTTCCTGACGGGTTACATCATTCAGTACGCTGGCTTCTTCTACACCACAGGGGTCTCTCTCGGTCTCAAAGTCCTGCTGTTCGTCTTCGCTTTCGCCTTTATCACCGAGACAGGCCAGCAGAAGAAGAGCCCGGGGTTCATCGAGCCTCTGAAGATCATCCTGAGGAAGACGAGGAACCCGCGACATCGTCGCACGCTCATCCTCGTCAACATGGCGGTCGTCTTCATGGTGGTGTCCTTCGTCACCGAGCGCGGGGTCATGAAGATCTATCAGATGAGCCCGCCGTTCTGCCTGGACGCCGTGCAGCTGGGCTACATCTCCAGCGAGACTCGCCTGAGGGGCATCTTCACCATCCCTGTCCTGTGGCTGTGGCGACGACTGCACTTGATGGAGTCCACCATCGCCGCTGTCGGCATCTACTCCACGGTCGCTTCAACTCTGATGCTGGCGACCATTCGTCAGATCTGGGTCTTTTTCGTAGGTACGTATGTGTGCTTGTGGGGAGGGAATGGGAATGATGTGTGTGTGTGGGAGAAATACGGAGGGACGCACTTACAGACTGGCAGACAGATAGGAGGGAAGGAAGGCAGGCAGGCAGACAGACAAAGTGTATGTACCTGTGTGCATGCATACATGTTTTAGGAACTGGATGGACCAGGGATAGACGAATTCCTGGATCTCATTTACTGTCTGCAGGAAAAGTAATAGTGGTAAACGTAAGGTCAAAGGGCCAACTCTATGTCTGTCTTATTTCAGCGCCTGTTGTTGCAATCCCTGGTTCGCTGTCCTCCTCCATGACAAAGGCCATCACGTCACGCTTGGTTGGTCGTCAAGCGCTCGGTAAGGGCTTTCTTGGGCACAGAAATGTACGTCTTTGTTCGACGAACATGGCCAGTAATGTACGTCTTTGTTCGGCAAACATGGCCAGTAATGTACGTCTTTGTTCGGCGAACATGGCCAGTAATGTACGTCTTTGTT
>SMGT01014164.1:847500-859955 GCA_004794575.1 Lanistes nyassanus
GAATGTAGCATAGTTTGTATCTTTCGTAATGACTCTGTGCAGATATCTGCATGTAGGCACACATTTACATCCACATATACATAAAAAATATACAGCTACACATAAACGTAAATTTTCCATGGGTGTATTGGTGTGGGCCACGTCTTTAAGTGTATGGACAGTTCGCTGCTAAACCGTGCGAGGATGTGAGCTTCAACATGCGTGGGTTAATGCTTAAAACTAGCCTATGGTCATCTCAGGAACCTCAACTGATTTATTGTAAGTATATTTACCATCTGCGGCTGATATTTTAAGTGTGTTTAAGCGAGTCAGTAAATAAGAAAAGTATGGAGCACGCATTCTTAAGCACGCACGTCTCTCTTCTCTCTCTCACACACAAACGCGCTCGCGAGAGAGAGAGAGAGAGCACTCACGCACAAACACACTCAAACACACATGCACGCACCCACGCACCCACGCACGCGCACACTAATTTCTATATTTACGCATGCAGCCCCTCGTTTTATTAGACGGCAGCCGACCAGACCGATAGCTGATGGGAGACAACTATGGATCACAACATAATTGCTATTTATGGGCTTGTCTCCCACTATCTGATCGGCAGCTGTATTGCTACAGTGGCTGTATAGTGCATTTTTGCGTATTTATATCAAAAGAGGAAACAATTTACAAGCAGTTCTTCAATTTTAAGTAATGTAAAGAAGCACAGGCTGGTTAATTTAACCTGCCTAATGTTCGAAATATTTAATCAGTTTTTTTCTTTACCTTTTCAATTCAGTAATTTATATTCACTTCGACGCTGAATCCACTGCACAACCGTCGTACACAAGGAAATATGTTACACTCACAGCAGTATGAGGTGACCACAATCAGACTCAAGTAAAGACATAAAGGATGTTTTATTTGTCAGGTGTATGCATAAGATCTCGTAGGAGAACTTTGGCAGTTTTTCTGTACTTTGTTTCCATGCTAATCCGGACAATCATGCAAACAAACGAACAATAACTGCAGCAGAAACAACAGCTCCCCCACCCCCTTAAACAAATGGAACAAACGCAAGGACGGAATGCATTCACGCGCATTTTCAGTTTAGTTTATTAATTATAAGCCCCTGGTTGGTGAGGTGGTTGTTAGTGCAACAACAAATATCCGTGCATCTAATACTAATATAAAGACAATAAAAATATTAATGATGAAAACAGTACATCGGATGAATACAACAGATGTGAGTGAAGCACCATTAACAAGAACACGTGACTCCGCTTGGAAGTAAACCTAAGTGAACAAAAAAGTACCGAGACAAGCTACATTGAGGGACAAAGACAATCAACAGTTTCGGGGCATAACCCTTTCGTCAGGACAACACAAAACAGTCAAAGACAAGAACAGCCAAAGACAGAAAAAGAGCTGAGTGATGTTGTACAGCGTTGTACAGCGTCAGATGAAATGTGGGGACATGCACTGTACGAAAAATCCCAAAAGAAACAAAAGGAAAGAGGCAGACAGATGTTGGAGATTTTTTTTCTATTCTGTACGGGTTAACACTTACGATAACACCGGTCGATGTCAGCTTCAGACTGAGATTTGGAGGGTGTTTGTCCGACAACTACATAAGTGTCATTAATGTGGCTTTTAACGAGACGCGATGCTGTAAATAAGGATAGAATATTTGTTTATTTTGGGCTTGGGATTAGCAGAACGATGCCCTCGCCACTTTTTTTTTTTGGGGGGGGATTAACTGAGCCTAAACAAGATGGGCTTGTCTACCCCTTACCTCGAACCTCTGTAACAAAGGTATTGTTGTTCTGTGGTCACCTCCCGTTTATGATTACAACTGGATTCATGTCCATGTGGGGAGACTTTTCAGACCCGTTAGTTCCGTAAAACAGAATTTCTAAAAGTTTCTTCACGATTTCATGATCACAGTCTCGTCACGTGATAACTGAATTTTTTATATCTAGACTGGCGAGTAAAAGTTTCATCCCTTGTGTGAAAGAGCCTTACCTGTATCTGTGCCTGTTTTGGTCCGTACCTGGATTTTCCGACATATTAGTACCTACTGTGCCCTTTGTAGTAGGCACGTTTTTTAGTGGGCTGTCCGGAAAGCAGTTTCTGCGAAACATCGGCTCTTTTTTTTTTTTGGCAAAAGATTCCCAACTCTTCAGGGACCACACTTGTACACTCTGGGTTTGAATGCGATAACATGCTTAGAGACCACGTTGTCTTCATTCTTGGCATGATTTCATATTTTCTACATTTTTGTACTTGTCTTTAGGACAGGAGTACGTAACTAGGGTGGGAGAACAAGTTTAAGTGGTGACTTTGCGTAATTTATTTCTAAACGAAACTTGGTATATAATACATACAAAAAGACTTAACCTCAGCATGTTGGCATTTGTTAAATACTTACACATAAAAGCAGTGCCTCAGCTTGTAGTCATTATAGTTATCTGGTCATTTTGAAACAGCAAAGCTGCTTAAGTGACAGCAAATAAATATTATCACAAAAATTGTTGACACGACTGTTTCGGATTGAATAAACAAAAAGAAAAACATTAGCCAAAGAAACTTCTTTTAACGAAGATCAAATATTTCAGAATTTGGAAATGACTGCTAACGAGAAAACCGCGAATAGTTTGGATGAAAATTTGACAAGGAGGCAAAGTAACGAGAATAGTAAGACGAATGACACGTGGAGCGGACAGACAGAGACGACTTGGGCGTTAGAAGGAAAGCATCCTTTAACTTACGGAACTCTCCAAGGGCCAAAACATTTTCGAAGCAGTGGGCCGAGCCATAAACATCCCCATGGGCTGCAGAAGCGGACGTTCCTGGAGCGTAACGCTTTCTTTGTCACCTTTCTTCTCAGCTCCATGATCGACAGCCTGGTCACCGATGTGAGGGAACAGTTCCGCTACCGATTCTTTCATTCCAAGTACGAACGGGATTTTCACAAGTACAACGTCACCGAAGAATGCGGCGTGGAACTGCAACCGGAAGTGCAGGCGAGTAACAGAAGTCTTGTTGTTATGGCAAACGCCCCACTTTATTTCCTATTAGTTAAAAACAGTTTAAGTGAATGAATTTTCTGAAGCTATTAGTCTTACACGAGTGGTGACATTCTTCAGCGTAACATAACTCAGTGCCCCTAGAAAGAACTATTTTCATCATTACATATGTTTGCAGATATCGTTCTTTTCAACCATACCATAGGCCATTTGAGTGAAGTAATCAATTTATTCTTCTTAAAATTATATAACTATAGCAGTGAGCCTGTTTTCTTTTGACTCGTTCCCTATAGGAAATTTGCTTCCCCTATTATTCCCTGAGTTATACACGTAGGGTTTTTAAACTTCTGGAATATATGACTATGTGGCTACACACATAAGCCGTTTATCGTCTGCGGGTCTCTCAGGAAATATCTTACCCATAAGCTAATTCCTTTCCCACATAACCCCTCCCCTCTTTGCTACAAGACTACACCCACGAAGATCGTTAGGCTACTTAATTACAGTAATGAATGTCTCTACAGTACTTGTTTAAACGTCAAGTGAGCCACAAAGGGGCTATATCATGACGAGGAAAGGAACGGAGGGAGGGAGGGTGCTGAAGGGGTGGGGAAATGAGAAGAGGGGATTAACTGAAGAGCCTGGACAAACCCCTAATTACCAGCCCTGTTAACAGACGACACCCGCAGAGAAAGTACGTATACGGGACACGGGATCCGAACACACGATCTTCTGTATCGGTACCCATTTTGCACTACTGAACTGTTCTGCATTATATGCGTATATATATATATATATTATAAAGTACTAAGGCCCCACGAGGATATAGAGTAAGACGCTCTTAAGTAAATGTCTTCATGAAAGTCGTAATTTGACCAGGTCAGTGTATCGTGGAACATCTTCTTCTTCAGGCAATTGAGAACGCCATCAGTCGTGAGACAGCCCAGTGGGCGTTGTACAAAGACTATGTCACCATCGTACCTCACATCTTGGCGCTTTTGCTGATGGGCCTGAAGTCAGACCAGATGGGCAGACGGTTTGCCTTCCTGTATCCATTCTTTACAGCATTTGTAGACTTCCTTCTCCTGGCTGTGATCATATGGTGAGTAACACAAAAAAAGAACAAAAAAATTGTCAAAAAAACACATCAATCATAAATTCACCTGACATTAGAATATGCATATATTGATAAATAAAATTAACTAATCATTGATTTTATTTATTGATGTGTTTCTTTTTTTCTGAATACCCCCTGAGGGTAAAAGAATAAAGAATAAAGAAAAAGAAAAGAACTCAAGGAAATAAGTCCTGCTATTGAGTTTAAAGTCTTGAGCCTTTAACCCCTATACAGTATTGAGTTCCTTTCTGGTTTGAGGAAATACTGATTGTTAGAAAATTGTAGATAGCTCTTTCAAGCTTATAACAGGTATCTTCAAAAGTCCCGTTTGTACCCAGCATATGAAGTATTTTAAGGAATGTCGTTGTTTTTGGGAACTAAGTAAAATGTTCCTGGTTATAATAAGGCTGTTGCCACGATGTCGGAATTTCATTCAGCAGCATAATTGGACTGAAAGCTTAGCTTTATTTTTCATGAACATTTCTCTACCCTTCCACTCGTAAGCCCCGTTTACCCTGTGTATTTTACGTGCACCTTTCCGTGTGAACAGGAGATAGGAAACGCATTTAACCCGACCCCGGGCTGTATGAGGTTTTGTCACTACTGGAAAAAAAAATATCCGGACAGACAGTAAAATACAACAATGATGGGTTACAAATGATTAATTAATCTGAGCAAGAAAGGCATTTCTTTAAATTCATGATAGAGAGTTCCGTGATTACGTACGTAGACAGTTTCAGCAGTGGGAATACTGGTGAATTGTTGTGCATAACTTTGACCAGACTTTAACATAGGCTTTAAAAAACCGTGAATTGTTTGGAGGAAGTCAGTAATGTTTGTTTATTGTTTGCAGGCTGCAGGTTCATTTCGGCTACACGTTAATTGGGGATTTCGTGAGAAGCATATCTGGGGGAGCCACAGCCATGCACGTGGCTGCCTACGCCATCATCTCGGACACGCACGGCAAAGAACAAGATGTCAGCAAAGCAGGTGCCACCAGCAGCAACGCTTACGACAAACACGAGAAAATACTTGATGCAGACAGGAAAACAGCAGACAAGCAAGGTACAGGAGATGACGACCCTGACAATGACCTTGACATGTCTAGAGAAAAACATCGAACGTTCAAAATAGTTCTCCTTCATGTCGCACACGATCTGGCCAAAAGTCTGGTTTCCCTCACCACTGGTTACGTCATTCAGTACGCTGGCTTCTTCTACACCACTGCCATCTCGCTCGCCCTCAAAGTCCTCCTGTTCATCTTCGCTTTCGCCTTTATCACCGAGACAGGCCAGCAGAAGAAGAGCCCGGGGTTCATCGAGCCTCTCAAGGTCATTCTGAGGACCACCAAGAACCCGCGAAATCGACGCACCCTTCTTCTGGTCAACATGGCGGTCGTCTTCTACGTCATGTCGTTTGTCGTGGAGCGAGACGTCATGAAGATCTACCAGATGAGTCCGCCGTTTTGTCTGGACGCCGTGCAGCTGGGCTACGTTTCTAGCGAGAGTAGCTTGAAAGGCGTTTTCGCCATCCCCGTCCTGTGGCTGTGGCGACGACTGCACTTGATGGAGTCCACCATAGCCGCCGTGGGAGTTTGCTCTACAGTCGCTTCAACTCTTATGTTGGCGACCATTCGTCAGATCTGGGTCTTTTTCGTAGGTGTGTGTCTGTGTGTTGTTTGCGTGCGTGTGTTTGTGTGTGTGCATATTTTTGTGCGTGCATGCTTGCATGTGTGTACGTGTGAGTGAGGGGAGAGAGACCGCGACTGACTATTTATGCAATTATTTATGGATAATTATTTTTGTTTTTCCTTTCCTATGTATGTATGTATGTATGTATGTATGTATGTATGTATGTATGTATGTATGTATGTATGTATGTATGTATGTATGTGGATGGATGGATGGATGGATGGATGGACGGACGGACAGATGGATGGACAGAGAGTGCTTGTCATGTGTCTGTCTCAAATACTCGTAACCTCTGACAATGTGCTGGGATCTAGTCGGAAAAACAAAAACAAAACACAAAGGGGGTACAATAGGGGCTGGCCAAGGAGTTGCTACATCCTCTGTTTCATTAACGACATTTTTTTCAGTCCCTATTGTTTCTATCCCTGGTTCCCTCTCGTCGTCCATGACAAAGGCCATCACGTCACGCCTGGTTGGTCGTCAAGCGCTAGGTAATATGTGACATTCACCCCCACTTTCAAAATGTTTTGGCAGTATGTTGCATGAACAACACCTTTTCGGATTTCGTATCTGTGCTAGCAAAAACGTTATATCAAAAATTGTATATCAATAAATAAAAGTACATAAAAACAATAAAAAATGGAATCAACTGACTTCTTTAAAATGTTTCATTTTGGAAATACTTCTCAGGCTGCGCGAGAAAAGGAGAAATGAGAGTTATATTTAATAATGAACAATCGTTTTGGACATTAGCAAAGTAATCTGCGGGCACAGAAATAAATATTGAATGATTTGATAGCCGATAAACACACTTTTCGTAAGCATAGCTGAGACATATATTTTTTCTTTCTCGCTCTGTCCCTCTCTATTTCAAAACTCTATCGTCTTCAGCATCCTCGTTCGCCCTGATGATAGCTGTTGACGAAATATTTTCATTCGGAGGAGGACAAGCAGGCAACTACCTGTACTCAGGATTTGTAGACTCTGTGCCAACCGCTCCCTTCTACTTAGCATCAGGGACATTCGCACTGTCAGCAATGCTTTACACGTAAGTATATTATTAATATCGATACCAAATACCTCTATCAATACCAATATAATATCATCTTTAAAATAAGTCATGTACACCCCTTCATCCCCACCACAAAACACCACCACCATCATTGATGTCCTGGTGTGTCGTTCCGAACTTCCGCACTCTCTCACACGATGTCTTTCAAGGACGAAGGACAAAGTTTGGGATGAGACAAGGAAAATTCCCCGCTGCTTGCAAACACAGCTCACGAGCTCCCCCCCCCCCACCTCCAACTCCCAATCCTACCCCACTGTCTCATGATCATAACCACCAACAGCGACTGCGACCGTGGGGACGACGACGACGACAATGATGATGATGAGGAGGAGGAGGCAATACAACAGCAATACAACACGAAAACGCCTTACATGCAATTTCTGACTTGTTTGTGCAGAGCTGAAACTTGCTTGCAGCGCAGATATGCCAAGACGGATGGTTGACTGGAGGTAAACGAGTACTCAGCAGTTTCATTAAGTCCACGAGTCGCGCATTACGTGCAATCCTTAGTAAGAGATGAGGACATTGTGAAAAGAAAGTTAGAGGAATACTATAAGTTATAAAAGCTATAAAATATAAACCATAATAAGTAACCGAACCTTCTCCTTTTGCATATTTGCTTAAATCATTCATTAAAAATTGATATAGTTGAATCGTCCGCACACGTTGCTGGGACTGTGCTGAATACTTTGAATGTTTTTTGCAGATTAATCATAAACAGGAGTCTATAGGGCTTCATTTGAACTAAATGTGCCTCATGATGTCTCAGATGAATCCAACTCGGAAAGCTGGCTGACGCTGATGGAACAGAAGGCTAACCTTAATCCGGGGATGTTGTTCCTGAAAAGATCCCCCAACCAAAACAGGCTTAATGCTATAAAGTTGTGTGGGTGCCGACAGGGAAAAGATTAAAAATCATTTAATGATAATTATAGTTACCATAATGCAAAGATTTATACATATAATACTATAATGCTATAATACTATATGTAAAATAAGTGTTGGAATAGTCTCAGTATTCCCGAGTTTGCGGATATTCCCGAGGATATGAGGATGTAATATAAGGTATTCTCACAACCGTATTTCAGATTAAAAACATCTACAAATAGATATAAACATTTATTGCCTTACTCTATTTTGTATCCAGAGTAAAAAGTACAGAATCATTTAAATACCACAAGACCATTCTGTATTTACTTTCCTGCTTGTTCTCTATATGTGTGCAAGTCGCATCGAACACATAGAACGGGGATCGTTATTTTCGGGGGAGGGGGGAGGGAGGATGGTGGTGGGTGCAGATCGGTAACTGGTAGTTTGGTAGCAACCCCTTTCACTCTGTGTGTGTGTGAGAGAGAGAGAGAGAGAGAAAGAGGTCTGGCTGGCTGGCTGGCTGGCTGCCTGACTTTCTGATGTCTGAATGGCAGTCTGACTGACCAGTCTATCGCTATATTTGATTATTTCCATATAGATGTAAACAAACAAAGTCAGCATTTTTCTATGAAGAAACCACCCAACGAGATAAGTCAGCACGAGTTCAGCTAGACCTGAGTGGCTCTTGACACTTCTTGTAGCAAACCAGGTCGGGTACTGTAGACATTTCTTCAAGGCCAATACTCCGTTGGAATCAGCTGTTCGTCACTCAAGTTGCGCGTGCGTTTATTACTGCCTGTATCTTAGCCTACATTTATCACCCCTTGATTGGTAAAGACTTGCATTCTTTCGAAACGAGAATGTTTAATTTTTATTCATGCTGTGAACGTTGGGTGAGACCAAATTCGACCAAACACGATAACCTATGCGAGTAATTGATTACTAATCGAGCAAACACACACACACACACATAAGCACACACATAGGCGACAAAAAAAGTGCTGCCTTTTTGACACTGAAAATCAAACACTTATAAAACACGCTCAAACGTGAACAGGACATACAAACACACGCTCAAACATGAAAAGGACATACAAACACACGCTCAAACATGAAAAGGACATACAAACACACGCTCAAACGTGAACAGGACATACAAACACACGCTCAAACATGAAAAGGACATACAAACACACGCTCAAACATGAAAAGGACACACAAACACACGCTCAAACATGAAAAGGACACACAAACACACGCTCAAACATGAAAAGGACACACAAACACACGCTCAAACATGAAAAGGACACACAAACACACGCTCAAACATGAAAAGGACACACAAACACACGCTCAAACATGAAAAGGACACACAAACACACGAAACGCACGCTTTTTTCCAACCGCCCACAAGCGAAGAAGCGTATACTCTGCCGTATGATGCGTTGTACGGTTTATCAATATTGTGATTGTTGTGTCCATGTCCGTGTGTGTGTGTGTGTGTGTTTACGATACAATAACAGCATGCTTAGTCAGTTTGAGTAAGCTGCCTGACCTATAAAAACATCATATTTTACGAGGGAAGAAATCCATATTAATAAGTGGTTCATTCCCTCTGGGTCTAGTGTTTACAATTGTATCAGTTTCTTATATTCAAACTTTCAACAGTCTGTCTGTCTGTCTGTCTGTCTGTCTGTCTGTCTGTCTGTCTGTCTGTCTGTCTGTCTGTCTGTCTTTCTGTCTGTCTGTCTGTCTGTCTGTCTGTCCCCTCGAGCCTACTGCTGCAACCGAAAGTAGGTACGCAAAAAAGCGGCGCGTTTGAAAGGATCCGACACCCTCTCAGGTGACATTAACACCAAAGGTGCGAAATGTGCCCCTAAGGGGTCTGAAACTCTGTACGAATTTCGAGATCGTCCTCATATCTGTTGAGAGGAACGCCGAGCCTTACTTATACGAGCTTCTGGTTCATCTTGTTACTAATGTGTGGTTAGCAACAGGGAATTTTCTCAAGGTCTGGGCTTGAGGACTGTCAGAAAATGCAAATCGGAATGAAAATGTTGAAGTCTATAACATTCCTTAGTTATTTTTTTCTCAAATGGTTACTTGGGCAATTTCTTGCTCTCTGTAGCAACCTTTTAACAGTGTAGTTTGCTATACTGCATGTCCATTTTGATGCTTGATTGTGAAGTTAAACAGGGCTGATGGGAACAAACCTACTGCTGTCTTTAACAGTTCCGCCAGCACATGAACACGATACATACAGACCACGATAATTTCTCTGTGCAGCAGTTGTGTTTGAAAGCAACATGTGGCAATGACAGTACTTTTTAGCAACCTGTTTAGGCTGTAGCACTTTATTTGAAACAACTAAAGGAAGTGGGTGCTCATAGAGGTGTAAAAAAAAGTAAAAACAGAAAAACAGCAGGGAAGCAAAGCAAAGAAAAGACGCTGTTCCTGTATCCTGCACAGTGAGTGACATGAGGCCATCTAACACTAAATGGCCTATCATGCGTGAAGCAATCACCCTTGGCGATACACGTGGTCGCTCTTCTGTGACCTGTGATGAGTAGAACTGGCGATAAGGAACTAGAAACATGTCTGCTATCAACTTCGCAATGCTGCACGGAAATGTGCGTTTACATGAAACAAAAAAAGCGCGTGTATCTCACTTAGATGGTTGAAAAAGAATTCACGCGAACTATACGCAAGTTGCCTCTGCGTAAAGGCATTTTTTTTTTGTCTCAGTGGAAATAGTGATGTCGGTAGCCCGGATGGTGGCTGTGATGAGACGTAATGATCACAGAAGAAAGAATGAATAAATGAATGGACCAGCTGATGCATTTTAAGGAGACAGTCTAAAGCCTTGTATGCGCCGAATATTTGACCTGAATGAAAGACCCACTTCTGACTAAAGGCAGCTGTCAAGAATTGCCCACTCGACTCGAAGAGACACTCTGGGGCTGCTGTGGTCGGCTTGGAGAGATGCAACTTCCTCCAGACCCACATCAGCAGAACCAGAAGTATGTTGAGCTTGTTTCCGCCGGAGATCCAGTCCAACTATGTGGAGTTGAGACAGAAAGGCGGGATCATCTGGTACGTTAGGAGGACGCGGGCCAAGCAGTGTAAGAAAGACGTAACCAGCGGGCACTTTCTAACGAGAATGATGGCTGTCATTTTGCTGGGATCCCTGGCTGCTCTGAGGATGGTCTTCAGGGCTCTGGAAAGCTCAAGCTGTTCCGCTGGTTCCCGGTTTCCCGGATGAAGATGGAGGCGAACAGGAAAATGATGCTCTTTGTGGCCTACGTGACCACCGCTGAGTGGAGTTTGCGATGTTTCCAGACGCGAACGCTATGAAGGCAGACGACTGCATGTACACGATATTTCTGGTCGTCCCGTTGGTCTCCCTCGACATGTCAAGGTCGTCGCTGTCCATGTTTAGCTTGGTCTGTGTTGCTTCCCTGGTGTCTGCATTGTCTGCGAGTGTCTGACAGGATGACGCTGGAACCAAAGTACACAGTGATGCTTCTTCCTGTAACGCCAAACAGAAGGTACCCGTTCATCACCCAGCCGCAATCCAACCGTAATCTGAACATTATATATATATATATTCGTTTCGGCATTTACAGACTTTTGTAAAGAAATTGGGGTTTACTTCTCAAACATAATGATCATTAATAAAGAACAAATGAGGACCGAGCGCTTAAATTATCAAATGATAACTCCAACAAGATCTGCCTGGTCCCTTTCTTTCGACCCTCTCTTTGCTACGTGTTTGGGTACGGTAAGCTCCCTTGGTCACATGCATCTGCATACGGTTATGTTGAGCGCTGCCAGTACTTCTTGCTGGAGTTAATGATCACTGATAAAAAGATGGACATCCTCTGTTCTGTCACCACATACGACATCATCATCTCTACTACAGAAAGTTTTATGATATCCGTGAAGAAGACTAATGCGCGGGCACTCCATCGATTTTTCTTCTTGACTATTGCAGACCGCCTCGGTGGTATTGGGTGTGTGGAGTGTTGTGGCAGTGTTAAGGTAGGGGCAAGTGTGGCAGCGGGGGACATTGCACGGGGTGGAGCCGCAGGAAGGGGGGAGGGAGGTAGTCGGTTTTAGTTTAGAGTGTACTAGAAGGTCTCGCAGGTTCTTATCCCGCCGAGATGCTAGGAGGGGGGGTATTTTGAAGAGGTGGGGTTCAGATTTAGACAACAGGTGCCATTTCGAAAGGAGGATCCTACGTACTGGGAGGTTGTGGGGGTGGTGGGTCAGTACCACGATCGGCCACTGCCACAACACTCCACACACCCAATACCACCTTTGTCATCAAACGTAACTTCACCTGCACCAACAGCAACATCGTCTACGCCATCACATGCACCCTATGTCCCACTTTATTCTACATCGGGGAGACAGAACGCACTCCCAACACCCGCTTCACAGAACATCTAGCTGACACTAAACACTGCAGAAACACACCAGTTGCACGTCACTCAGCACACCCCCACACACAGCTGACAACATGAGGGTCTGTGGTATCTGGAGAATGAAAGGCGACTTCATTGACCGTAAGAATATGGAGTCCTACTTCATTACCCATTTCGGTACCATGGCACCCACAGGTCTCAACCTTAAACACTGACCCTCCCCCTCCTTTCCCTTAACCCCTCCCCCCTCCGTCTCTCTCTTACTTTTTC
>SMGT01014164.1:864965-885448 GCA_004794575.1 Lanistes nyassanus
CTAGGTGGAGCGATTTGTCATTTAAATGAACAATCGAACGAACGCTTTACTAATTATCAGCGCGTACGTTTAGTGCATAAACTAGCAACTTCCAAGTTCGCGAGGTGCGGTGGGCATGCTCTAATATGGAATATCATTTCCGCTGCTGTTTTCCTCCTTCCCACCTGTCCTGTCACGGGGGGAAACCTCTACTTCCCGATCAAGCAGACCCTTCTGATTTGACTTCCGCATAGCGCCAAAATGCATTCAGTACCTTTGAGAAAGCTAGTAGGTGTTTAATCATCACTCAGGGATAACTCTAACCATAATTCCTACACCAAGATATTGGAACAGAAATCTCAAAGAAATGCAAGTCTTTTAAAACTCATGTGATCAGATGACATACCGTTTATAAACTATTAACTGCTCTTTTTTGCTCAAAGGGTTTTATCGGCCAGATTAGTAGGGAACTACTCACTGACAAAGAAGACCCATTTCAGGCGCACAACAGCCATTAGGTACTGCCCAGCCGCTTCGAAAGCACTGCCAATAGCCGCAATGGTGGACTCGGCAAGATTGAGTTTGCGCCAGAGCCACAGAACAGGTATAGAAAACAGTCCGTTCAGCCTGCCCTCTCCCGAAAGCCAACCAAGCTCCTGGGTGTTCAGACAAAATGGCGGACTCATCTGGTACGTGCGCAGAATGTTGAACTCGGCAACGACGGCGAACACGCTCAGGATGCTGGCCACGTTGACGAAAATGAGGCTGAGCCTTTTGCTAGGGTCTTGAAGCGTTCTGTAGATAACCTTCAACGGCACGATGAAGCTGATGCTCTTCTTCTGCTGTCCAGTCTCTGCGATGAAACAGAAGGCGAAAAGAAAAACGATACCTTTGACAGCGATGACGATGGTGATGGAGTAAAAGTAACCGAGTCTCTTGATGATTTCACCAGAGGCGAAGCCCATAGCGCTAGACCCCACAAAGTTGATGACGTCGATGAGGACAAACTGAAACGTCCTTCTGTTCTCCTTTGACATGTCCAGGTCTGCATCTTCGTCCTCGACAGGCTTCTCAGAGCCGTTGGTGGGGGAGGTGCTTTTGTCACCCCCCTTGCCGTACGTGTCCGAGACGAGTGCCAGCGAAGCGAAGTGCATGCTGATGTTTCCTCCAGAAACGCCCCAGATGAAGGCACCAACTAGGGTCCAACCAAAGTGAAGTTTGTACCTTACAGAATTAGGAATTCTGCACATATCAGTATAGCACTAGAAACTGGCCGATTTGAATACTGAAAAGTTTTTTCCCCAAGCGAGTGGCTTTAGCTCATTTCAAGAAAGTACAAACAGTTCCACACTCGGTTTATGAGATACACGTTTCAGATATGTTCATGCTCAGAAAGGGATTTAAATTCCGATATGCATTTAACACCCTTTCAATTGATATGCATTGAATACTCTTTCTTGGTCGTGCCTAAGGCCAATGTAAGAATTGTCTTTAATGCGCTTGAAAATAGAGCAACAAAACTTGAATATTTTAAAAAGTTTTCCCTGGAACCGTTGTTCTGTTCATGGAACACCTCATTACAATAATTATTTCTTCCTGGCACAGCTTTCATGTCCCAGACTATATTTCTGTTAAGTTCATTCTCTCCCCAACAAGGTTCTAACAGTTGAGGTTGTTTTTTTTTTACGATTCTCGACATTTCTTATCAAACGTATCTACGTACCATATTATCGCCATGAACAGGCCACACCCCACTATAGATGTGACGAAGGGGAACAGGAAGAGAAACCGGCGGCCGATCTGGTCTGACTTCATTCCCAGAACCACCGAGGCGACCGTCAAAGACGGCATCATGACTATCCATTCGTACATGTTCCACAAGGCGGCGTCTTGGCTGATCTTGTCTTCGATAGCCTGAGGAAAAGTTTCGGACAGGTAGCAGCAAACCGCACCAGAGCAAATTCTTTATTGAAAGTTGTTGATTTACAAAATTTCAGAAATGTTAGAAATACCGGTTGGAGATAAAAAATTTTTGCTGACTACAAGTATGCTGACATATGCAATCAAGGGAGCCTACCGTACCCAAACACGTAGCAAAGAGAGAGTCGAAAGTAAGGAACGTGGCAGATCTTCAAAAAAAGGTCTGCCATCCC
This sequence comes from Lanistes nyassanus, assembly GCA_004794575.1. NCBI lineage: Eukaryota > Metazoa > Mollusca > Gastropoda > Architaenioglossa > Ampullariidae > Lanistes > Lanistes nyassanus. The sequence continues at coordinate 867,098 of SMGT01014164.1, forward strand.
TTTCTTTTAAACGACCCTAGTCTTCACACGGCTAGCCCTTGGTGTACCACGTGTGCATACAGCGAATCCCTAATTTATATCGTCAGCTCGCTCACTAAGCGTATGCTGACAACTGGGATCCGACACAAACACAACATAGGACAAATACATTTTTGAAGATCTGCCACGTTCCTTACTTTCGACTCTCTCTTTGCTACGTGTTTGGGTACGGTAGGCTCCCTTGATTGCATACGTCAGCATAGGGTTGTGTCTAGCGCTGCCAGTACTTTGTTGGGGTTGTCGTTTGACGATTTATAGCGCTCTGTCCTCATTTGTTCTTTATTAATTGACTACAAGTATCTCGCAGGATTGGAACTATGATATGTTTGGATGACTAGCGGTAGATCGAAGTAGGTTTTTTAAATTATTATTTTCCAGTTCGAATTTTGTTGTGTGCAGACAACTGGCAATCTTTATTATTTACATTTGAAGAAAGAAAGAAGGAATTGTGGGATCGTTAACCTGAGAAATGACACGAAAACACGAAACACTTTTGTTATACCTCGAATATTTTGTGTACGATGATCATGAAGGGGTAGTTAAAGCTAACGTAACGTGAATACAGACCCTTCTTGTGCTTTTTGCGGTGTTGTATTCCATTAAAGGGATATATGTTTATAAATATAAGTATCAACTCTGAGGTCGAACAAGGAGGTTACGATTGTAAATAGACATGTTATTTGTATTTTTTAACGATTTTCCCAGTAATGCTTACCTTCCCGCTAAACACAGCGATACATTCCTGCTTCTCTACAAGACGTAGCTTGTGTAATGCATATTTCACTAAAACATAAAGGTAAATTTAGCCTGTACAGGTGCTTTGACAATTTTCATAATTTCTAATTTGATAGTATTGCTGTGTCATCCCGGCATTTCTGTACATCTCTGACCATAACCTAGCAGCCCATATACATCATCATCATCATCGTCGTCGTCGTCGTCACACGGGTACTAACAAATAAAAAACCACAAAATGGCATCGAAAAGCCACCTGTGGTTGAAAAAGATAATCTGTAAAACTACCTGTACAGCTGGCGACAGCTTCTGCCCACAGTCGACGCTCCCATTGTATCTCACGAGCTCGTCGGCGTGCTGTTGGCGGAAAAAGCTGTATCGGAACTGACTTCGCACGGCCATGGTCAGCGAGTCGATCGTCGTGTTCAACATCATCGTGATAATGAAGGCGTATCGCTTCAGAAATGACAGCACAGCATTACTGCTGCCCTGCCCCGTGTGCCCTTTCAATTCTTCTTTAGTCTTCGGGCTGCTTGCTCGCCCCTCATTCCGACTTCCATTGGAAAATTGATCTTTCCCCATTTCTCGTAAATTTTCGGAACTAAATTGTCCTCTGCTTAACCTTTCTTATAACAGACACTGCGTCTATAGTAGACAGATCTGACGGAGAACGGAAACAACTTCAGTCAGGAAACTCCAATAGTTTTTTTTTGTTTTTTTTTTGTTTTAGGTTCTAATCCACAGGTGCAAGACTGTGCCAGGAGGGTTACTGTCAGTTATGTGTATTACCAGCTGCCAGAGAAAAGCGGGTGATGCCGAACCTATTATAGCTGGGACTGAGGTTCTTAGACCAGACACAAAGCTGGCAGACTGCCAAAATTGAAGATCTTCTTGAACATGTTGAAGAGTCATAAAGAAACCGTTCAAAAGGTACAGTACCTGGGATGTGTATGTCGTTTCAACATCAGGGTAAATTAGGTGAGATTTTTTAAATAGAATTTTAAACAGAAAAACATTTACGAAAAAATCAAAATCGGTTTGTAGAAGATAGACCCGATTGTTGATTTTCTACAAATGTTCCCCCGTTCAGAACCAGGGACGCCTGTTATGATTACTGTTATAATTTCCTTCCCCAGTATCCAGCGAACAGCATTTTATGTTTGTTTAATAAAATCTATATACATAAGTTTTTCACAGATTTATTTCTTGTCTTTTTTCTCCGTCCTGAAAAGCTGATTACGGACACGATACAGTTTCTTGGGAAAATGCGAACTGGAGTAGATCTCTGCTGCGTTTCGTGAGCGCAATATGCATATATGGGTTTGCGGTACTGAAAGATCAGCTGTCTGTTTTCTGTGTTGATCAGGGTGCGTGCGTGCCTGTCTGCCTGCCTGATTGCGTGGGTTCGTGCGCACGTGCGCGCGTGTGCGTGTGATAGTCTTTTCTTTCCCTGAAGGCCTGTCACACAGTCTGACAAGGTAGAATGAAATCTTTGGTCAGAAGGTTAATAGTCAACACAAATTTTTATATCTGATTTTGATTGACGTATCAGGGTCACAGCTTTCCTCGCAGAAAATGTAGTTAGAATCTGGTTTTCCAGATATGATCGTATCCACTTTATTCTGGTGGATAAGCTCGATAAACGAACTGGTTAATTTTTTGTTTGCCAGCACACTAAGTAAGCCTTTAAACATGAAATAGAATAAAACGGTATCTTTGGCAGTATTTATTTACAACATAAAAATCCAAAATGTGAAAGTCTTTGTTCTTTTCCCCTGTAAACTAATAAGTAGCTATTATGCGCTTTTGCGCTAACCAAACACGCAAGCACATATGCGAAAATACATATACCCACGTCTGTGAGGCTTGATCCCGATAAAAACAGACTATTTACATGAACCCGATAAAAAGTTACTTTTTTTGCACCGTTATCATGTACAGGCCTTGATGTACAAGATCTTGATGAAAAGTCTGTTTTTTACACAGTTTTGTAACCTTCAATCCGGATTGTCGTACGCGATACATGATTGTAATGAAAACTCTGTTTTACATTTTTGTGAAGAAGCATTACTATTTCTTCTAGCCTCATACAAGATACACGATTTTAATGAATCACTTATGCTTTATATGAATGTGATAAAAACCCATTCGTTTGTTCGTCTACATTGCAGCATAATGAACTTTAAAAGAGATTGTCCAGGTGCAAATAGCAATTGCGTGTATGAGAAGTCACCTTAAAATGGCATAAGTTGTCATGAAATGTGGTTCAGTTTTTTTCTCTTTCTGCAACCGCAGACGCGCGCATTCAAGATTGTGTCTTAAAATGAGGACAATAAGTTAGGTTAGTTATCATTTTGTCGGAAGTGGTACCATACCTGTCAAATATTTCCCCCGCCTAGCCCCCATATTGCGCGGATCTTTATTTTTCATCCAAAAAACAAAACTCAGTGAGAACATCATGATTCCGATGAAAACAACGGCGATTTACATAAAACTGACAAAATAATAAATTTTTTTTACTGTAATCATGTATCGTGTACACAGAGAAAGTACTATACTGTTTCATCAGGATCGTGTTAAGATAATTTAAACAACATTTCATCAGATTCGTTTTTGAAGGGGGTCGAGATCCTGTAGGTACCTGTAGATGATTACGGTGAAAAAATATACTGTTTCATCAGGTTCATGTAGTCTGTTTTCATGAGGATCACGCCTCACACACGCCACTGTTCACTTATACGAGCATGTTCTCTCCAATACACACGTCACTGTCCGCTATACGAGCATGCTCTCTCCATGATATACACTGTCTACTATAGGAGCACGTTCTTTCTAATACTAAACGAGCATGTTCTCTCCAAATTATTCCCTCGTTCTCTTCTTTCATCTTCTCTCCCACACTCCCCCCCCCCCAAACACACATATTTACGTACACGTGCATACATGATAGTATACAGCAAATACTTTATCATCCTCTGTTCTCTTTGCACAAACTTACTGAACGTTTACTGTCAGTCGTCAATAACTGCACTATGAACAAGAAGTGTTCAAGATAGAACATTTATTTTGTTGCTGAAATAGAACTCATTTTACATTGATCTCGAACGTTGTGTCGATGTAAACTATTGTAAAAAGTGTTCGGGTCTGTGTTCTCGAAAGTCTTTAAACAGCAGGAAAACGTATAATTGGTGTTCTGATAATGTTTCAAAATATGTGCCACCAGCAAGTATTTAGTCAACACATGTAGCACACATATACTATTACACACGCAGCACATATTTTGCACCTGCTTTAACGCTTTTTACATATAATTATTCTTACAATATTTAGAGTTTGATTATTGGAGATCATCCCCCGGACATCATTTACACAGCGCAGTGTCCATAACTTGTTTCCTAATTTCTAAAACTCTATGACTTCTAATCTTGATAATGTGAAGATAAGGTTAAGAGTGTCTGCTAATATGTGAACAAGCGTTTCAAGTTGCTTCTTTTGTCCGGACAGATGATAACAAGTCACGTACAATATAGACAAATATTATATATGTCTGTAGATTATGTTTTGCGTTGACATAGTCCTCATGTATTTGTTAGAAGATAGTATATATAATTCCATATCGAGAATACAGGTTACACTGTTAACACAAAAAAGTAATATACAAAACTGGTTTGCAATCTGTAACGTCGAAGTTATTTTGAAGTTATGTTTCACCTGTGCCAGGTAATCCCCGAATATATATGTACATCACTGTTATTGCAAAACTGTGGTGACAAAGCAAGGTGCAGTGCTCTTCACCTCGTTTTACTTGGCAGGTGCCTCTGTGTGCGTGCGTACGTGTGTGCGTTTATGTACGTGTGTGTGTGTGTGTGTTTCATTTCACGACCACGTTCATAACAGCTCGTGGTAGCTACAAACTTGTTCTTGAAACGTTTTTTTCATCGATTTGAAAAAGACGCCTGGAGACTCTGAAGACTTTATTGAAGAGATATTTTCTGGTATGTGTATCAGAGAATAAAGAACAACACACGCGCGCACACACGTGTACACACTCATACACAGTTTACCATGAGGTTGTCGTTAAAGTATTTTCCTGAGAAAAACTTTTATAAGCCACCTCGGATGAGGCAAAGATGACGTCCAACAGCATCAACATAGACAAAACTGATATGGAGCCTAGCAATTAACAGTAAACATATTTATTTTGTCTTTCTGCCGTTGCTAGGGACTTTGCAATGTCATATCAGCATCTCATCCTATTAGTGTTTTCCTTTAACAAAATGTATTTCTGTTACAGTTTCATTGCCTTTGCATATATATCTTGTGCTGCAGGTCTTAAAATTGGTAACGATGTAGTTTATATCTTTTTAAGTGAAGCCCAAATTGGGACAAGAGCTCTTATTTTGACCTTCAACGAGAGCAGGCAGTTGAGAGCAAAATGCCAACATCACCATGTGTTTTAAGCACAGAGACGTTCAGTCCACCTTTCGGTACCTTCCGGCATGGCTTCGGAAAACATTACATTGCAGGGACAGATGCAACTGGTATTCTTGTTATGTTAAGTTGCATAAACATCCAGTGCTGCAGTTAAATGTATGTATATATAGAAACATACACGAACAATGTTTCAAGTTTCTCAATTTAACAACTCAGCATAAATAGTGAAACGCCACCAACAGATTATTTGACGTAGGGAGTAAACTGGCTATGTTCGTTCTGCTGCATTTTACAGAGTCCAGCATGTACTGTAAAGCAGTTATGCTGGTAATTTCGTGGAGTTTGATGGTTCTTGAATTTTGACTTCAACGTCATCGGCATCAGCTGTGTTCTTACGTCTGCTATTAAATATTTCCACGCTGAAAACGACACAAAATACAGACACATCAAACTTTTTGTCTCCACGACTTTCAATGGGGAGAAATTTAGATTTTGTTTTTTTTTCCTCTTAATCACGTGAGACATGATGTTGATAGTTATGCGTGCGCGCGCGTGCACCTTTACTTCGTAGATCTTCAGTTGCCTGCATCCGCATGCTTCTTTTATTAACCAACTACCCATTTAGTTTCTGTTTTAAAAAATGGAATCTCATTCTAATGATACGGTGCAACGTTTGTGACCAAGTCACAGACCATGATGGGGTCGTTGTGTCAGATCTCGCCACTGGCACACTCATTTCCTGTGTTGTAGGACCTGTATACACGACGAGTAGCTCTTAGTATAATTTTAGCTGCTGACTCAATACTAAACAAATTATACCCCCCCCCCAAAAAAAAAAAACTAACTAAAATTGGTCGCATAGTCTTACGTGTACAGCGCGCAGCCAAGCGCGAAGCCTGAACCAGCCAGGTAGATGGGCGCCGCAGGCGTTGTTGTTAAGAAGGCTTTGTACAGGTAGTTAGATGAAACGGTGCCAGCAAAAGCGAACAGTTCCTCTACCAGCAGGAGTATAGCGAACGTAGAGGCTGTAGGAAAAAGGACAATGAAATCGGAATTCTTTTGATGAATTTTAAGGATGGCGTTGACAAGTGTTATTGTATAGTCATACAGATCGTGGTATTAGTTGATTATCATTAAGGGGATTCGGATCAATGAAAAGTGTTACAATTAGACTTTGCACTTGACGATGTTGATGACAACGATAACTATCGCTTCCTACTCCCGGCTCAAAACCCACATCTCAACACACCAACACATACACCATCACTTCATAGAAAGTACATCAAACATAACATGAACACGAACGCGCGCAGTTTCAGACGCAAACGGCAGTGTACGCACCGATCCACACACACACACACACAGCTTATTTGCTGTATACTTGCCTAGTGCACTGCGTCCAATCAGACGAGATGTAATGACTTTCGTCATAGATCCGACCAGAGAACTTGGTATCGCTATGATTGGCACTGTCATCATCATCATCATCATCATCATCATCATCATCATCATCATCATCATCATCATCAAAACAACCTCATCATCATCATCATCATCATCGCTGTTTTGTGTCATCATCATTATGGCTATCGTCTTTGTCACTTCTGTCTCCTCCTTTCTGTTGTCAACGTCACACCTGACTGTCGCAAGCTAGAGCTTTAAACTGCACTGACTTATCAAAGAAGTTGATTACAAACGCAAAGAACGTTAAAGGTGTGCATGGCGTTGTGTGGGGTGCTGGACGCACGCACCTGCATAGAAAGCCCATGTGTAGCGAACAGCTGCCATGAAGAACTGAGATGCTGCTGCCGATGCTATGCCTATGGCCGCGATGGAAGCTTCTGCCAGCTGCAGCTTGCGCCACACCCACATGAGTGGCAGGCCGAAGAAGCTCTTGACTCGACTCTCGCTGCCAAACCAGCCAAGCTCGACGGAACTCATGCAGAACGGCGGGCTCATCTGGTAGGTGCGCAGAACGTCATCTTCGCCGACGATAGAAAAGACAAAGAAGAGGAGCGCCGTGGTGACCAGAAACAGGGTGAGGCGCTTGCGGGGGTTCCTGATGGCGCCTAGGACAGTCCTGATCGGCGCGATGAAGCCAGGGCTCTTCTTCTGCTGCCCAGTCTCCGACACCAACGCGTAGGCGAAGAGAAAGTTGAGGACCTTCCAGCCCATGATGATGACGACGGCGAAGAAAAATCCCGCGGAGTCGATGACGTAGCCGGACAGGAAAGCAGTCACACTGGACGAGGCCCACCTCAGAACGTCGACAATGACCAGCTTCAGGGTCCGCCCCTTCTCTCTGGACAGGTCAAGATCTGTGTCGTCCTCCCCTGCTCTTGCCTTCGGTCCATCGTTCCCCTCGCTGCTGGCCGTGCCTGCGTCCTTGCCGTGCGTGTCAGAGATCAGGGCGTAGGAAGCGACCATCATGCTTAAGCCCCCACCGGACACCCCCCACATGAACATGCCGATGAGGGACCAGCCATAATGTAACTTGAACCTAGGAAAGATGGAGGTTTCTTGCAAATGTATCATGCTGCATCTTCTTTTACAACCTTTGATCTAATGCATAATCTGTCATAATCTGTGTGCGCATGGTAGGGTACTAAGAACATATTCAAATACTCCATGTGAATTTTCTCGGGAGTGGGGTGGGCTACTATTAGCAGCAGTTGTATTTTACATTGCAGAAAACATTTACTGTGGGTCCCAGGTTCAGAACAACGGAAACAAAAAGTTAATGGCCTTTGAATAACAGTAACAGTAACAACAACGACAAACATAGAATGAACATTATAAATATTGAATCATTTGCTTATCCTTTTTTCCCATTCTGGTGGGATCAGTACTCAGTACTAGTTATAAGTTGCTTTAAACTATCACGAAGACTAAAGTGTCTCATAGTCTGTTATGTCTTGAAAAGCTATCATATGTTCGCCACAACCACCACCCCAACTTGATTTTCAGCAACAGTCGCGTGTGATGTAAGCAGAGGCTACCTGATGACGACGGCAAGCAAAACGCAGTCTATCATGGAAATAAAGAAAGGAAAGAGGAAGACAAAGCGCCGGCCAATCTGGTCAGACTTCATGCCCATCAGAACTGTGCAGATCATCAAAGGCACGATGTTGGTGTACCACTCGTACAGATTCCATGTTGCAGATTCCTGGCTGATTTTAAACTCCACATCCTGTTGGAAAACAGAACCGTTGGCATTTTTCAGGATCCTTCGCTTTTAAATAATTCACTCACTCTCAGCCAACCCCACCCACCCACGCATCCACATAAGCACTTGCTCGCTCTTTCACCGACTCAACTACTTACCCATCCATCCACCCAGCCCACCCACCCACTGACTGACTCACTCGCGCACTCCTATATCCACCCACTCACCCGTTCGCTCACTCATTCACTCACTCTTACGCATTCAAACCCTAGCTTTTTTCGTTTTTTTCACAATATCCTGTGTAGAACAGCAGCATCGCTAGTAATTGCTGTGTTGCAGTATTGGTACGTATCCACTACACATTGAGAATAATTGTGTCATTGTATAGACTAGTAGTCTTATTATTACTACACGAAAATGTGAGTTTACATACACGCAAAGAGGAGATGAAATCCACGTAACTGCAGACTATTCACGTACAGAATTTTTTTAAACTACCTGGTGCCTTTTGTGCTAATGCATTTTTGAAAAGTGAAATTACAGGAAAAAATAACAATTTTGTTCAGATATCACCCCAGGTGCAACTCACCTGAACGTCAGATTGCAGCACGACGCCGCATCTCCGGCTTGCATTGTGCTGCTCCAGCACTTCTGTCTCGTACTGCGACTGGAAGAAACGATAACGGTACTGGCCTCGCACACTACTCAGCAGCGCCTCGATCATCGTGTTCATCATCAGCGTTATCACAAAAGCATTGTTTTTCAGAAACGAGAAACACTTCGCTCGAAGTTGTTGCTTTTGCTGCGGCTGTTGGTCCCCATGTTGGTTGTCAATCTTCGATGTTCTGGCAAAGCTCCTGCTGTTCTTTCCGGTCACCTCCCCATTGCTAGAACCCTCCCCATTGATGGAATGTGGCTTAAGGTCGGAACTATTGTCAGCGGTGTTTGGAATCTTTGCTTCGCCATTCTCGATCCTTTCATCCGTTTCCACTTTTGCTGACATTATGAAAGAAAACAATCTCTATCTTGCCCTAGTTTACTTCAAACCCCCACACAAGGTGTGTAGTTAGAAACTCAAATTGTTCCCAGTGTATGCATATTTCCTGATCACAGACTGTGTGAGCCAGCTGTGTTTCTGATTAGACTGATAGTGGCACAGTGTTACCTGTGGACACTATACATTATCCATATGCATGGTGTGAGCAAATCAACTCAGGGCAGAAAGCGCCACCTCAGAGATTACGCTTACCACGTGACCGAAACAAGTGCAGTCCATGCTGATCTCCGAGGTAAGTCTACGTACTGATTCTACTACTGGCAAGTCAAAGTATTGTTACACACCTGTTAACCTATAAGGTTTCCCCATATTTTATATGGAAACATCTCATTTCTGAACATATAAGGGAAACATTTGTTTGTCTGGCTGCTTTCTTTTCTTCTTTTTCTATAATTTTGTTTCTTCTTTTTCTTTTTGGGTGCGATGAGCACACTACATTTGCATCAGTCGATTGCATTGTAACAATGGAGAAAAAAAACTACAGCGAGAAACAAAATTAACTTTGTACAGTGAAACATGACGGAATTTGTAAACTGGCAAAGTGGATTTGACTAATTGGAAACTTCTGCGTGTTCCCTTATTTTTAGTCTTAATAATATGTTTATTAAATGCGATTTGTATGAATGATCGACGCCTACATTTGTGTATTTTCCCTACCAGTACGTAGGATCCTCCTTTCCAACTGGCACCTGTTGTCTAAGTCTGAACCCCACCTCTTCAAAAAAAAAAAAAACAACCCCTCCTAGCATCTCGGCGGGATAAGAACCTGCGAGATCTCTTAGTACATTCTAAACTCAAACCGACCACCCCCTCCCCCTTCCTGCGGCTCCACCCCGTGCAATGTCCCCCGCTGCCACACTTGCCCCTACCTGAATACCGCCACAACACTCCAAACACCCAATACCACCTTTGTCATCAAACGCAACTTCACCTTCACCAACAGTAACATCGTCTACGCCATCACATGCACCCTCTGTCCCACCCTGTTCTACATCGGTGAGACGGAACGCACACTTAACACCCTCTTCACAGAACATCTAGCCGATACTAAACACTGCAGAAACACACCAGTTGCACAGCATTTCAGTACACCCCCACACACAGCTGACAACATGAGGGTCTGTGGTATCTGGAGAATGAAGGGCGACTCCATTGACCGTAAGAATATGGAGTCCTACTTCATTACCCATTTCGGCACCATGGCACCCACAGGACTCAACCTTCAACCCTGACTTTTCCCTTAACCCCCTCACCCCTCCTTTTCTCTCTCTTTTACCTTTTCTCCCGTGCTTTCTTTTTCTCTCTCTCCCCCGCCCACTCTCCACCCCCATCCTTTCCTACCCACCTTGCGATTGGCTGCCCCTCTTTAACTCCTCTTACTCACTGTCCCTTGGTCATTCTCCTGCCATGCAGCCCACGCGCCACATCTGCTGCAGCTAAGTCTTTTTCTTTTTCGTCGTTTTTGTGTCGTCCTGATGAAGGGGTAGTGCCCCGAAACATGTAGATTGTCTTCGTCTTTGTCCTTTTTTTAGCTTGGTCAAGTTCCCTTGTTTTAAATTTTATTTTCCCTTGTTTAACAACATCTAACGTGGTTAGTTTTGCAGTAGTGGTTTAATACAAGTGTTCACCAAAAGTATGAGCAAGAATATGAAAAGAGAAATAGAGAGAGCGGAAACCATGAAGCTGGCACAGAATAAACAATTAAGATGCCTGCAGTCACAAGTACAGCCATTGCACTCATCATAGGTACTGTGTCAATTACCTCATGTTAAGCGCTGTCGCCGTAAGGATTTATGTTTCCTTCGATTCGATTTTTGTATTGTTAATTCGGAGATCTATTGCCCAAAACGTTCTTCACATGGTTTCAATGGCACACTTTTTCTTTTCTGAGCGGGCGAGCCTCCCCGAGTTCAAAGCTTTCTGCTGCAGTATCGCTGTAGCCTTTGCCTGTAGTTGTCAGCGTGGCACAAACTTTCCCGCGATAACAGCGACCAAAGCAGGCAGACATGCGCAGAAGGATTTTTATTTTCCCGCGGAAATGTCACATGATGAGTCATATGCTAAAGATCTGACGTTGTGATTGGTTATTATTCATGGTGCAGCTGTAGGACGCGGTGTTCACAAATTGACAAACAGAAAAATATTTTAAGAAGGAAACAATTTCTGGTCTGTAGTCTTCAACACACGTAGTTACAATGTTAGCGACAGAAGCGCTGGTGTCTCCAAGGCCAAGGAGAAATCGGCACGAGTCGTCGAAAGTGTTCGATGCAGAACGCAAACTGGAGTTATCTGAAGTAATGGAAGTGTTGCAAACTTACGTGGATTATGAAGGAGGCATCAACTGTAGTATGTGCGGTAAGTGTGCTGTGGCTTTCGCATCTTTTTTGGTAGGGTGGCGTTAGAGGCAAGTAGCTTTTGTTTTCAAATTGATGCCATAAATCGGGTAGTCATGTCAGTTCGTCAGTTTGTGGTAAGCATGTGCGTCTTGTTCACCAGGTCAGATTTTGTTTACAAGCGGAATACTACTTTTAGACCAGTGTAACCGAGTACCGATGACTCGTGGCTACGCTGAGTTTTTAAAAATCATTTTTAAATAGTATAATCATGGTAAAGAAACGTATAATATAATATAGAACAGCAGTATGATTCAAGGACTTGTATGAGAAAGCGCTTGGTAACTTTAATTCAATGTTGTGCCGTTTTTTATGGTGCAATCTGGGTCAGCACAAGGCTGACTTCCTTTCATTCATAATAATGACGTCATGAGACCCATTTCACACGACAAAGAAGTTGGACCAAATAACTGGCACCTTCTAGGCATGCTGGATTTTTTTTCACATACATGGAACGTCATTGATCAAAAATAATAACACCGATTTATTTTTTTTTAAATAAAGACTTCGCTAGTGTCCCTGTGCCTGTGTAGGTTATTGTTTGCTCTTTTGACTTTGTCTTCTTTTAAACCAAAGAAATAGAGAAAAATTAGGTTATTATCAAAAGCTGACATTCTTCGATTAGCCAGTCTGCATGCACTGGCATGAGACTGAGACAGCTGCAGTGACAGTGATAAACCACAAGATGAAGAGTTGTCAAATGCATTTCCCATCTGTAACGGGGTTTACTCAGCCCAAGGGTTGTTGATAATTCCATCATAATGTCTGTAAGCGAGGCCTGTTAGAAGTGTTGGCTGCAGAGCCATTGCATTCTCACTCTGAATCCAGTCTCCAGGCAACGCATCATTGCGCCTAGTCTGAACAACATGATGATAATCATGATGACTCTAAACACTAGAGGCAAGGCCATCAATATTGTGTGGCCTGCTCATTCTTTGAAACATGCCTTGAAGTTGCAGCTGTTATTTGTATTCTGTGAGCTAATCTGATCTGAGATATGAAGATGTGGGAACATATATTTTAACCTTCATTAGTGGCAATTTAGATGTGTTAGAACTGCTTTTACATGCATTGCACATTGCCATACGCTGTAAAAGTCATTTATAAATTATCTTCTTACTGTTAACATTTCTTTTGTTTTAAAGGCAAGTTATATAAAAGCAAGGTGTGCTTCATCAAACATCTCTGGGAGCACTCTGTGTACTGGGACCTTTTTGCTGGCGATAAAAACCACATGAGAGTGCTTTCAATCCAAGCGGCTCTCATTCTGTATGGAGCTTGCCAGCAGCGGAGTGCCCACCCTGTGCTTGTAGAGAGTCTTCTGGTCAGCAGTCCTCATGCTGATATAGCCAGAGAAGCACAAGGCTCTGCAGGATCTTCAGCAGGACAGGAGACGACATCTGTTCCACAGATTATGAGTTCAGAGACAAGCATGTGTAAGGATGTGCCTTTAAGCACTCATTCTACTCCGCGATCCAATTCAGGTGCATCACAGATGGTCATGCCACAAACACCATCTAAAAATAGGCGGAAGAGGCGGTCCAGTGAATCTAGCAACCATTTTTCTGATGCTGAGACAGTGAGGAACTATTTTGTCCCTAGGCCTGGCCTGACAGCTGATGACTTGTATTGGAAGGAGTCAGACACTTTGCCTTTTAAACGCAAAAGGTCAGAGTAACTTCGGTATGACAGGATGTGATAAATGGGCTAAAGAAATGACACATTCTGTCCATGTATTGTTGAGATATGTTATGGATGGGTGGGGGGGGGGCGGTCAGCCAGGGTTGTTGCGCTGAATGTTTGTAGGCCTTTGCAGAGGAATGTTTATTTTGTTGGACTGTGAAATGAACTGAACTGTGATGGTTGTTACAGGTGAATGGTGTTACATTCTGTGATGTAAAGAGTGGACTCTGATTGGAAGAACACTTTTTTGTTGTTGTTGTTGTTGTTTTTTGTGCTTTGATGAGGAAAACCAGAGGGACATGCAAAGATGAACTATAAAATGTTGTGATGTAGATTTTACTGGCTGCGGAGGCTGTTAATGCTGATGGAGTACGGTAAATGTTCGTGTTAAACACAATGGAACGGTGCTGATTTATAGGGTGAGTGTTCTCAGCATATAATGTTTGTAAATATAATGCATTTTTAAAAAGCCTGTGTAGCTGAACATTTATAATAAGAACATTGTTTAACAAAGAAGTGCTTCTGTTGCTGCATTGCTGCATCCAGTATTTTTTTAAAAATTAAAACTGTTCAGAATTCTTGAAAAATGCAGAAATGTCAAAGAGAACAGACTGATGGTGTGTATTTTGCAGGTTTAAATTTAATTAACCTTGCATGTGTTTGACCTTTGTATCTGTTTATTTTTCTGTTAATGTTCAGAGTTTGCTGTTTTAGTATTTAGATAGAAACAGACCCAGCTGAAAATAATGACCAATCACTGTTGCAACTGACAAGTTTTAGACAATGTGCTGTTGAAAACTTGTACTAGCTTGTTTAAGTTCTTGTACAAAATAACAGAATTTAGCTCTAACACTTCCATCAGGATTGTAGAAATTTGTTAAATATGCCAAACAGAATTTCCAGTTCCCAAAGCTTTGTCTTTCAATCATTCTTTTCAGTAGGTTTTTGTTTCCTGTGCGCATTACCCATGGAGCCAGAACTGTTTGCTTTATTTCTCTTTATATATTTTGTATATTTAAAAAAAATTAGGTAAGGTGATAGCTAGGTTGGTTCTCAGAACAGATTATATACGGCCTGAATCTGACTCAAAGGTATTTATACTTGAATTTTTGGTTTTTCTGATTTTGGGAATTATAGCCATGTCCATGTAAGAGAGTGCTCAGGGGGCATCTGAATAATAACTTTTTGTTGTCCTGTTTTGCATTACTATGGACAGTGTGAGCAAATGTCATTGTGAAATTTGTAAGTGTTCAGGAAGAATGGTCTTACATATCAACTTAAAATCATGTTTCAACTTCAAGGTGTATATCATGGTATTGGTTAACTTCCTATGCCTTGATTGTCATTAGTAGTAATATTTTAAAATTATCATTATTACTTAGATATGTACACTACTTTTTATGTAAGGTTTCGTGCAGTTAGTAGAGACACAATGTAAAGCATCTGTTTAGATTTGCAGCTGTACAGTCAACTGGACAGGTGTAGAAACATTAAGTTGGTGGAATCATATAATTACATATCAGCTTAAATGTTTGCTGTCCGACAGTTACATTAGCCTTATCCAGAATTGTTTGCTTTAGTTTTGTGGCAGGCTGTATGTCTGAATTGAGAGAATTGTTTTCCATAAATAAGAATAATCTTTTTTCTTTTGGTTAGAAATGCATGGAATTGAAGGTAGTAACCATATTGGATTATTATTGCAGCTTTGAGATAATTTATCACTCCCATGCTTCATGACCATAACAGTGTTAGAGTTTAAAAGGGATGGGGGGAATCAAGGCACACACATGCATCAGTATTGATTGGTTCTTTGTCAAAATTAAATGTTCAAAGGCCATATTTAATTTTTCGGAAAGTTACAGTAAATATACTTTAAGATGTACCCTCACCCCACATACACGAGAATGCTGATGCTAGGTTTGATAAGTGAAAAATGTCAGAGTAATCCACTTGAGTTGAAGACCACTTGTCTCACTTCTGACACATCTGACCATTACTGTGAGTTTGATCAGCCACAGAATAATAGAGATTGCTTCTCCTGTAATAATGTTTGTGTTTATTTTTGGTTTCCCTTTGTAAATGAAGTGCAAAATGTACCAGATTTAGATCAGTGACATTTGCCTTTTTTTTTATCTAAATGGTTTTTCTTGGTATGCTTTGTTTTATCCTTCCTTTCTCCCAGTAAAGCATTTAAGAGTACATTGTACTCATAGGGTGTAATATATTATGTCCTTGTAAATATAAAATGTTTACATTGTTTTTTCCCAGAATGCTTCCTTTCGATCAAATCTTTTCGAATTTGTTTCATGACTTGCAGATGTTGTATATTATATTCTTTGCAAGTTGAGAAGACTTTTCTTTTGGGACATCTAACAAAAAATTTACTTTATTTCTAGAAAGGACATGCTGGCAAACTAGAATCAATCAACATTGTGGACGCAGTTGTTAACTGAATTTTTTCCCCCACAAAAATTAGTTCTTTGTAACCGTTCAAGTCGGTTGTCCATAGTATCCACTGAGGAAAGATGTTTATGTGAGGGGGACCTGTGCTGGTTTTCATCTGTTTTGACACAGTCTTTTTTAATTGCCAGAGTTACAAAATCTTTGCATAAGTACCACGTTATATGTGATACATGCAGAAGGCCTCTGATGGGTTGCAATTTGTTTTTCTGTTAAAAGATTTTTGATTTGCATCTTAAAATACAATACCTCATATCAGTTTTTGTTTGTTATATTATTGATTGTTGTTACGGATTGTTTGCCTTGGTATTTGTGCATAATCAGTGCTATATGTATATATTACGGACACCAGAAACTGCAACCTAGTTTTGTCTTTAAAGATTATCTGCTATTAAGTAGAAGATGCTTTCTCTCTCTCTTGCTTTCTGCTTCTGCCTGCGTGTGTAACTCTGATAGGAGTTCAAAAAGCTATGATGGCAATTATTTACTACAGTAGTGGCTGGAGAGCCACATTTTAAAAAAAGTTTCCTAAAGCTTGCATGATTTCATGCCATTTTGCTCTTTCCCTGAAGCAGAAAAGTCTTGAGTGCCATCTTTTCTAGAAGTGTTAATGTTTTGAAGACTTTTTGGCACAACACATAGTAACTGTTCACCTGGGGTAGTATCCTCAAGTTTGCAGACACTTGCAGCTCTGGAAGGAGACGGTCTAGCTTAATAATCTTGGAACAGATTGCAATTAAATAGATAAAGACTTGTCAATATGCAGACTTAATGAAACTTCGCTACACAAACTAAAATGTATGAGGCATTTTTCGACGCAACTGAATTCAATACCTCTGTTAAGCAGACGGTTCAAGAGAGAGAAAAGCAACAGTTGTAAGCTTTGAAGAGTTGCTTCCCTTGCGCTGGCCCCTTTCGCACCATTGATTTCTGCTATGTAAAGGTATGTGCTGGGATATCTACTCTAGTAAACATGTAGTTGCTGTTGTAGCCAGGAATGCCAGTTGAGTAAGACTTATGGTTCTTACCAAGTCGTCTGGTGTTGCCTCTTAAGGGCTCTCCCTTTTCTTTTTAAATTTATAATGGCATCCAGGCACTGCACTTGTCAAACAATAACTGAACGTACGTTCGTTGCGCATTGTCTCAAAATTTGCTGGTTTTGCGAACCAGTGGGGGTTCTTTGTCAACGGCGGAAAGCTTTCGTTGAATCTGGAACCAGCCGAACGATTTAGAAAAAAACCCAGATTTTTTTTATTGTGGCTCAAGTGAAAATTCTAAAGCGGTGCGTGAATTTGAAAGAATACCAGCGCTGTTTGTTCCAACCGTTCTATCGGGCTTCATACCCTGCCGAACCGGCCCGACTGAAATATCTTACGTGGCTTCTAGCTGTCGTTTCCGCTCGCTTCGTGCTTGTTCGCTAAATTTTGCTCTCACTTCTTTCTTAGTAACACACACACACACACACACACACACTCTTTCTCCAGTTGGCAGATGTGCGGGCTTAGCATAGAAATATTCTCACTTAAAACATTAATTTCATCATGACTGTCAGCATCGCTCGCGGCCTTTCTCTTCCCCCTCCTCCCCCCTCACAACGCCAGAGCGAGCGCGCAAAGAAAGAAGGGTACATACCCACAAAATGCATACTTTGTATGTTCATCGATAGTTCTAGGGAAAATAGTCTGTGCGAGAACGCGTGGATCAAAAAAAAAAAAACCAAACAAACAAAGGAAAAGAAAAAGCATGTCTAACACATGTGAGAACGAGAGACAAGTCCTGCATCATGGAGACTGCGAGAGAGTAAACTCGCACGTGCGTGCAGAATTTAGCGATTAATCTCCCTGACATGATTCATGATGAAAATAAAATGTTTTATCTGAGGCTACAGGATATACTAATGCTACCTGACGTCTTTATCTCACTCAGTACTCTAGCGCCCATCGTCCCCCATCCCTCCCCCGCCCTTTCTCACCGCTGACCCTCTAACGTGCTTTGACGCTAGCCGCGATCCCGACAGGTCCATTACTGCTTGACGTCTTTGTATTTAATCTCTGCCGCGCACCTCCCCCGCCTCTCAGCGCCACCTCCCCAGCCTTGGTTTACACAATACGCTGGTTGTTTTTCTGGTTTTCTTTTCTTATCCCACCCTCTCCTATCATCCCAGCTTCCAAAATACAGCTTTGCACAGGACAAACGAGCATCTTACATGACCCGCAGAGAGTGTGTCAAATGAACACGTTGCACTTTAAGTGGGGCGCCCGTAGCATATAGCAGTAGTGCATGCTTGCTACCGATAAAGAGGGATGTGTAAGTCCTGATCCTATCTTCGGAACTGGCACTTTCTCTGCATCTGGCACCTTTTTAGAGGGCTGGCCTACGGGGGG
>SMGT01014165.1:0-12618 GCA_004794575.1 Lanistes nyassanus
AGAAGTTGAAGTGAAAAATTCGTCTGCTGAGTATCCAGTAGATACATCATCCTAGCTGCCGGCATCACAGCGCTTGAGAAAGTCGGCTTGAGCCGCTCAGTGAGTTGTGCGCACGAGGTACAGGCTCTGTGCGCATGCGCGGAGGGGGCTTACCAGGGTTACTATGTGGTTTGTTTTTTTGGAGGTTGCGGTTAGGGATCGCTAAATTGAGAATATAGCACTTTGGGTCATGGTATAGTATTGTGACAAGAAACTCATCTATATAAAGTAGACTATTAAATTATCCTGTTAAAAACTATTTTGAGTGATAAATCCTTGACCTGATAAATTTTAAAAGTTTAAGAGTAAAAGCAGGCAAAGGATTTTAAAAACTATTTCAGTACCAAACCCTTAAATTCAGGGATACAAAAAGTATCTGTTGTAATTTAAGTCTGCAATAAAACCAAAATCCCTAGTGGTATAACGTTCTTTCCATTCCTGCATGGAGCCACATGTGTAAGTACTTCCAGTAACAAAGTGATGAAGTAAATTATGCCGGCACAAAAATAAAATCCTCTAGCCACAAGAGGTGTAGGAATCTAACAGATATCAAAGGATTGACTGAGATATCGACTGTTTCGTGCCAAACAAGGAACTAAACCATTTACTTAACACACCAACCGTATTTTCTTCCCCGAGAAGCAGGGAATGTTTACCTGGTGCGAGCTCTTCGTCACTGCGGCCCTGGGTGGTGCTGGACACTATACTCATCGCAGTCTCATTATTCCTGGTATATGACAAAACTGTTGAAAGTACAAGTCCTTTGAAATAACAGACACATATTTATTATACAGTAAATCTCCGGTTGTTTCTGCAAACCCTAGAAGTGTATGTATGCATATATGTTTGTATATATATACACAAGTCTATTTTCTGACATATGTAGGAAATAAGCTAAAATTGTTAAGAAAAATGTAAATACGCAGAGATTCGCACTGTGACATAGAGTAGAAATCAACGATAAGCAGCAGGCATAATATAAATATTAAAACAAGATTTTTCACTTACAAGATCTTGGCGCTTTTGCATCTTTTACTGAAGAAAGTCTTAATCATGATGACAGCGCCAATCAGCAAGGTCAAGGTGAGGAGAAAAAAGGTTGCACCTCTCCACGAAATCTCCTTTATTTCTTGTAAGAATAACAGTTGAGAAAAAAATTCGCAGAACTGAAATGCGCACGAGAAGGTGTTTCACGTAAGCGAAAGACTGCAATGTTGAAATTGTTGTACGGACCATCCTCCTTGTCAAACTGACCCTAGTGACTATTCACGGTCCCAGTCAAATCCCAGCAATTTGATACCGGCTAAACATCGAGTTGGGGTGTCTGCAGGTAACTTAACTGATTCCTAAATTCTCCAATAATCACATCGCAACCCTTATATACACATTGCCTTTTAAGAAGTGGAGAGGCCATACCTTTACTGCAGCATTCTTGACTGGGCTCTTCGCTTGTAAGTTCTGCTTCTGTGTCGTTTTCACTTGGCTTTTTTGAACTGACTTTTGAAGACAAATGTAAGTTTAGAAATTGTTTAATCTACCAGTTAGCTCGTGTATTTACTGCAGAAAAAAATTATAAGGTTCGAAAGTCCAGAAGACATCACGAGTAAAAAGGGTTTAAAATAATCAGCCACTCATGACAAGTTTAAACAGAAAACTGACAATAAAATCGTGGCACTTGCAACCAGTTAGTCTCATGTGATCATTTTACAGACAAGGTCAGTAGTCTGTCATCACAATCAGAAACAAAACAAAAGAAGGACGACTCAAGCACGTTGTGATAAATAAAGGTCAAAGCGAAATATTGCTATGACTTGAAAAGTAATTAGTAATAATGACGATGAAACAGAAAAAAGTAGAACCTTTGCTGACGTCAACAGCAATGACGATGTCATCCGTAGCGTCTCCATTTTTCAGCCGACAGCGCCACACTCTCTCGTCGTCGTCGGCAGTCAATACATGCGACAATGTCGACTCGGCGTAGTAGTTGCAGTTCTTGGTGTAGGTGGAGGCCTGTCAGTCATTGCAGCAGTTATATATTTTCTATTGGTTCGCGTGCATTCATGTCCACTTTCCCGCATACGTGCAACGCACATAAGCGTACACACACCCACCCACACACCCACGAATGCACAGCTCTGACTGTAATATTTCTGTGATGGCTACTGCGATGTGAAGTACAAAGGAAAAGAAATTTACTCTTGTAGGTATTTGTATAAACAGGTGCAAGAAGCTTAAGTCAAAAATTGCGATGATCTTCAAATACATATGAAGACTTTAAACATTGATCACTTCACATATTTCACGTTTCAAACCTCTTTATCAAACCTAGAATACGGAAAACGCTAAATAGTTATAGTATCAAAATGTTAACAAGTTTTTATTCAAACAATACCGATAAAGTTAAAACGTAACAAAATCTCACACTGTGGTTTGAGGCACTTTTGGTGTCAGTAAAAATCTGCTCATCTCGCGCCTTGCTTTCCCAGACGATGGCAGTGTTCTGTCGCCCGAAAAAGGCGCGACATCTGAGACTGACAGTTTCTCCAACACAGTAACGGGCTTTTCGCGGATTTTCTATGGACACGAAAGCTGGTCCTGGACACGCACACAGGGACGAAGGCACCAACACACGCACGTACATACAAACATTTACAAAAATAAAATATAAATGTTCGGAACATTCAGGATTATACAAGTAGCAGATTTGTACAAGTCTGCTTACACTCACCGACTTTGCCTGTTTATGTCTGCTTACGGTAAACTGCTGGACTTCTGTGCTGTTACTCATAACCTAACTTTTACAGATGATCTGCTTTTTCTGCGTGTGGTCGGGGTGTGGGGTATCAGGGAGAAGTCGTCTGCGAAGCTTGGATCACCCAAGGAGGTGAAGCGAGTCCACCTGATGCCGTGTGTTGCTGCCCACCTGTCATTCAGGTCACCCAATATCGAGGCTAAAGATGAAAAGAAACGCTGACATGGCACAGCCTTGACGTACTACAGCACAGAACCCCAGCAGTTTACCACAAAAGACCAGCAGACAGAGACTGTCAGCCAGTTCTGCTATCGAGGCAGCATCAAAAACATTCAGGGTGATACGGAAGAAGACATAAAACCCCGCCCTGGCTAAGCCAGGTCAGCCTTTGCAAGACAGACATCCTTGTCGATTATCCACGTGCTCAAAATAGACCAGTTTACCAGAAATACTTTCTAGCTGTTGTCCTGTAGGGAGCAAAATGCTGACATACTATCAAGCAAGACACCAGCAGACTCTCAAGCTTCCGTAGCACTTGTCTGAGAAGAATTATGGAGATCCACTGGCCAACTACCAAACAATGTCAAGGCTGTATGAAGTCACCAAGTGGAAAGCATGGACATGTTTCTGAGGAAACCACGATATAGATGACTACGACATGTGTGTTGGATGCCCATCGAATTCCCAGCAAAATTACCAGTCACGTGGGCTCCCGAGGGGAAAAAGGAAGTGAGCAAGACCAAAAACAACATGGGGACGCACCGTGGAAGAAGAGGTGAAGGCCGTTAGTTAATCTTAGTTAGGGAACTGCACAGACAGCAGCTCGGAACAGGGAGCAAGCCTTATGTGCCGCAAGGCACGAAGATGATAAGTTCATGTCTACTATTTTATACGTGCATTCTACTGTGCCTATTTATGTTTGAATTTGCGCGTTCTTGAGATCTTAGAAAGATCAGACAAAAGTGGGTCAGTGTTATTAGTAATTAAAAAGGCGACGGTCTCATTTTACTGAATTTCCCCCCACCCCCCCAGCTCATTTGATTTCCTTCCTCTTGTTTGCATTAAAATGTATTGATTTCCTTGTCCTACTTTCCTGTTCCTGCTTTTCCTTCTCCTTTTACCAGTGGCTAAGTTTCAACGCTTGTTCACAAACTTGCAGTATTTAATCCAAAAGCGCAACTAAACTAGACTAAGCTAAACTAAATGCCAATCTCTCTTTTTATCTCTCTCGTTTTTAAATGTCACACACACACACACACTGCAATGATCAATGATACCCACTCAAGGCAAACATTTTCACCAAATGTCTTAGTTACTGGTTCCAACTTCTACAAATACCGAGTGAAAGAATCCCTCGGAAAGCAGACAATCTGTTGCTCAGTTCGCATGAACAAAATAAACATTCTTTAGCCTCTGACGTTTGTCATTTTTTGTATAGGTGTGGATTTGGTCATGTCAGACGGTCTGTCATGCCCTCTTGCCCAGCATTGTGGAATCTGAATTACATTTTATGAATTATATTTTATGTTTTGCTGTCCAAAGTACAGTGACTTGAGAGACACGCTCATCCCCAGCAGATATACTCAGTTTCAATCACCGGTTCGTTTGGGTATACTACTGGGTAGTAGTAGCAAGTACATAATCAAGAATGTTTCTAACTTGTGAGGTTCGCATGTGCAGCGTGTAAGGAACTATAGAACTGTGGCCATCTGTAAGTATGGTTATGTATGGTTACGTATCAATGTTTAGTGCTTCCTATGTGCTTACGTCAAGCGACACCTCGGCAGGGTGGGTGTAGATATAATATATTGTTCCTCCCTTGAAATGGTCCGTAGGCCTGATCAATAAAAAGTGAATCTGAATATAAATAAATATCTCTATTTCTCTTACGCACATAAGTACGCATGCACGCCCACACTCGCCCACATACGCCCACACACGCCCACACAGAAGCAGGAAGGGAAACAATGGCGAATGTAGAGTTGCTTTTTCTGTTTGGTTCAAAGTACTTCAGCTGATTCTTGATATTCTTGAATACAAGGAATTTAATTCAGCTAATGGACTTAAGGAGCTGGCACCGCAAATCCTTGTGGACCTATAAGGATAACCTAATTATTCCTGACATCTTCGCATGGCATGCTGTGAAAGTCTTAGTAATGCTGCTGGTCTACGCAGGAATTCAATAAAAACGAAACAGATGTGGCAAGATCTTGTAAGTCTTGTGAGATCGTGACCAGCCTATGTACCCAACACACAGACACACACACATTTGGTAAGGATGTAATAAAAAAATTGAAATCTCATTTAGCATACAGGGTCAAGGAAATAATAAAAAAAAGTTTATGCTGCCATATGCTGGGTTAAAAAAGGCGCCCAATGGAAGTAAGGAAAGGTTGTCTTTGCAAAACTGAATTCTCGGATTAAGAGGGTAACAGTCACAAGAATGATGTTGCTGGGTTTGAGAACTACCTTCAAATGTAAAAGGTAAGAGTTCCAGTCGCTCCTCAGGGGGTCCCCCGTTTTCACTGTAGAGATAAGAGCAGTAGTAGGTCCGTGAATCTTCACACCGCACGTGCGGCAGGTAGCCGGTCAGTGTACGGCGCTGTGTGTCGTTATTTAACACTGCTCTTCTGTCGACTATGGTGATGACATCGTCTATAAAATGCCCAAAGCGAGACGGTTACATACACTATACAACACGTTAAGACAGGTGCACGAAGGTATATTTAACTACATAGAAAGGAAAGAACTTGTGTCTAGCAATGAGAACAATTGAGGTCTAGTGGTGATCTGTGTGTGTATGTGTCACTTGCAGGGACGGATGCGTGGACACGAGACCTGTACACACCGTGTACACACCCTGTACACACCCTGTACACACCCTCCCTAACAGCCTCTCAGTGCAGCAGAACGCGAAACTATTGTCCTGTTAATTAATTAGTTTGGTGATCACAGGCCCCCAGCCATATAGAATGAAAGGACTTGTACAAAGATATAACAAAGTTAATCCCTCACCAAACCAGCCGGCTATTCTGGACTTGTCCTGGTCAGTTGTCCCAATGTAGTACCCGAAGTTGGCCAGAATGAGCTTCTTGTTTATTAAGTCCGACTCCCGCGGACAGTTGAAGTGCAGGCAGCCAGTGGAACTGTCGTAACGCAGATACTGTTCTGTTCAACAAGCACACGTACAGTGACACCGGTCTCCTTGTGTCTGAGAGGCTGTTGGCAAATCACTCCTATGAAAAGTTCTGTACATTTTTGTGGAGGTGGGGGGGGGGGGGCTTTCTGGCTCTGTTTTTACTGCCAGAGATCGCATTTGGAATGTTCTATTTTCAGCACGAAGGCGGGCGTTTGTAGTCAACAGGGTTAGGGATTCTTCATCCTGAGTCCAGCCAGTCACAAAAAAGTCCAGCCAGTTAGTTAAGCCATATTTTATAAACATGACTAAAACTATATTAACTTTTTAATGCTTGTGTGCACAAGGGTGTACATATCTGTTGCCATTATATGTCGTTATGTGTACGATACCGTGTGCGCACCTTTTGATGATCTTCGTCCTGTCAAACCACAGAGGACTGACAGATGGAGCAAGAGACACGTGCTGAATCTCCCCTGCATGCTGAACGTATCACTGGAGAGAAGGAAATCTTAGTATTACATTAACGGCATTTTTAGTTTCGATAAGACAAAAGACGAAAAGACAAACTTGAGGAAGATGGTTGTATTGTACAACTCGAACATAACTAAAAAGAAGAGGAGGAGGAGGAGGAGAGGGTAGTGGTGGTGGTGGTGGAGATGGGGGTGGTGGGGGTGGTGGTGGAGACAACGATAAACACCATTACAAGCTTGTATACGAATAACTGTTCTTTCTGTTACTTCTGGCGCCTTCCTATCTATCCTTCAATTCGCCGTCATCTTTGCGTCTGGCAGGTCACCAAGTGCGATTATCTGCAGCTTATTTCACTGTAGTAAACTAAAACTATTTAGTATTTGGAGCCAGGCCTGCTATGACAAAGTTGTCCTCAATACAAACGCACCTTAACACTAGCTTCTTTTAGAAATTAAAGACATACTTCCAGATTTTTGAGTCTCCATTTTCTTCCGAAGGAATGTAACACGGGCATTTCTAGTACATTTAAACCGAAAGAAATCTTCAGTGTGTCTCTGCCAACCCGGTTACTGGAATTGCAGACAGAAGTATATAGGAACAAGATGAAATAATGACTTCAAACCTCTGATTAAACTTCGATATTGTTTCGTCCTCCAGATTTTTTGCCCCGTTCACCGAGCTTCTCTCGATCACCCACCGCACCGTTGTCAGAGCAGATGAGGTCTGTGGGGATAAAGTTTTCAGTCACCGACGAAAGTAGTGCTTCTACTCACGACCTTTCCCCCAAATTAGACAAACAGCACTAGTTTCAGCTGAACCAAACTGGCCTCAGGACACGGATAAAACGACCCGAAAGCTGTACATATAATAAGATATTTGCTTCCTTTCACATGTTAACAGTAAGTAAAACTAATTATAATTAAATACATGATAGACTAACGAGAGATACTTCCTGTTCATACTCGTCCTTTATCAATTCAGTATGAGGTACACAGTGATTATTCCCCTCTGGAAAAACCTACATTTTTCTGTATTTTTCAGTCGTAGCTTTTTAGAAGCAGTTCTCAAATAGTTTAACTATAGAGCATATCAAAATAAATGGGTTATAGTTTCTGTTTCATTATTTTAAAAGACTGTCCATATTGTTTTCCAAGCTGGAATTCTACACGGAAATTTAGAGACAAATATATTTATGAAACACGTGGGTGCTACAGAAAACTAAAAGCAATTTATGTTTCCTTTAGCTTTGTCAGATGAATTTTCGGCAGCTAACATCAGTAAAAAAGGCGGGGGAAGATTTTTGATTTAGGTGAGGCTGAACTGAGGGACTACACAACGTATGATGCCTTAAGTGCTTTGCTCATTTCGAAAATTGGAATTTTAAATAGGTGAGTGGTAGCGAGTGCCTTGCGCCTCTGCGCACGCTGAATGTACATGATTGTATTTGTCTGGGTGTATGTGGGCTGGGGGGGGTATTTTCTGCTTAACGTCCATCGCAAACTAAGTGCATATCAGGACGGTGTTGCTTAGACAAAGTTTACGTGCTGCCACACGTGGGACTGATGGCGCAACACGGGCCTTCCCACCCAGTCACATTATACTGACACCGGGCCAACCAGTCCTAGTACTGTTCCCTGTAGTGCCAGGCGTCTGGGAGGGGAGCTACTAGATTGCAAATTTTTAAGTCTGAGGTATGACTCGGGCGGGGGGATGAATCACCGACCTCCCGCCTCGGAAGCGGACGCCTTAACCACTAGACTACTGAGGCGTTCATGTGGGCTGGGGATGTGTGTGCTTCTGTTGGTGCGTTTGCGAAAGTGGGGTGGGGGTTAGCGATCTGCGTGTCTTATCTATGTATTGTCTGTCACATTGTGCAAATGCGTGCGAGCGTTACGAGCAAACTTGGTAGTTTGGTTTGGCGCATTACAATAATAAATTATTATTTTTCTTATTTTATTGTGTCTCGTATACTGCTCAATCATCTTAAAAAAAGGGGGGGGGCGATGCTTCGTCTCTGCGAGCCACGAGCCACGAGCCACGTTTCACGAGCCACGGCTTCTTGATTTATTCACTTTTGGGAAATCCATGGACGGACAAAGTTGGGCACTTGTAACCTTTTACATTACACTGATGTACGCAACAGATTCGATGAGATTTCTTCGTACTAAGGGCTGACAGTGCAGCCACGTTATGTACGAAAGAGAGTCGGCTGGCAAGGTCGGAAGTTCGCTCACCCCCAAAACTTCAAGGGTCACATGCATGCATAATTCTCCGAATGACCCCATGCCAAGAGAAGTTAAAAGCGGCCGGTGCTCTGCGCCATACTGCCACAAATCCACCAAAAGGAATGGCGATGCTTTTGATTTTCAAAAGAAGAGAGGTAAGTGTACAGTTATTGCTTTACAATGTAATACTTGTTTGGTAGCATGAGAAAACATTTAAGTAAAACATCCCATGATTTCAGTCAGAAACTGCAGGAACTTTCTCTCTCAATAACCACTTTTATAAAGTCCATAGCTTTTTTTTTTATTAGTCAATTATAAATTTTTACAAATGCGAAAAGTAGGACCACTAGATGACACTCCTTAAACACAGCTCTAAAGCAGCTGCCTTATGTACAATGAATTTAAGCAGCCTTATCTTTCAGGGCCTTGTTTTTGTGTCCCACAATAATAAAAAGGTGGACCACATTAAAAAAATTCTGGACATTTGCTGCACATAAATTAAGTCAAGGAGCTCCAAATAGAACATGCGGTAAATTTACTCTTTTGAGTGAACAGAAAATGCAGTTTATGCAGCCTGTAACCTTTTTCGGACTGCGCACTTTTGAAGACAGAAACAGGCTTTGCTGTGTCCTCAAATGGAAAAATACAAAAAGCTGGAAAACTGCTTCGTTTGCAGAAAGGAGACGGTGAGAGAGGGAGTGAAAAAGACAGGCTGTGTTCTTGAAACTTTTGGACTCTCCACTGGTAGACAAGAGGTATTACGACCATTGTTTACCAATGTTTGACAACAATATGTTTACTACGCTAATTGTAGTGTTTCTTCTGGTTTACTGATAAAGCTATATACAAAACACCTAAGATTGTAAATCTATTCTGTCTATTTGGTTTTGTTTTTAGCTTGCAATTTCTTTGACACTTTAAACACACTCAATCACTCACTCACCCACTCAAATTTTGCCAAGGGCCTGGTTATTGGCTCGAGTCTTTTGACAAACCAGATTTGCAGAATTAGCCTAGCTTAGAACTTTTGCCAGTTCATAATTGCAGGCTGGAGCAGTCGTGGGCTGGATTATGTCATGAATGTGATCATAATCATTACAACGGAGACCAGCAGTGGGGCGGCCTTTGTCATGAATGTGATCGTAATCATCACAGGTTGGACCAGCAGTGGGGCGGCCTGCCTCCTGCAGGTGATCGTAAGTGTCCGAAGACGCCCACGTTGGCCACGTGGTACCTCCACCATCGACCTCACGACGGAGTGTGCAGTAATCGTCTTCATCATCGTCCTGACAGCTGTGGTAGACGTCTTCGGCAATCGATGTTATGCCCACGGCATTCCCATCATCACCATCCCCGCCAGCGTGTGTGGCCTCAGCCAATGGTGGAACGGACAGACTCGTGTCCTGGTCAGCCCCGCCCAGGTGATCGTAATTCCCCGCGTCGCGTCCACCGTTGTCAGTTCTGCTATAGGCATGTTCACTGATCTCTGGAGAAAAAAGTTATCTGGATGATATATTGTATAATTAATTATAACTCTCTCTATATATATATATAAACTGTCAGCTAGTCAAAATACACAAGGAAAACAGGCGACTGCCGCTTGGAGGAAAAACCTTTCTTAAATTTAAAACAAGGGAACTGGACCAAGCTAAGACATGACAAAGATGAAGACAATCTACATGTTTCGGGGCACTACCCCTTCATTAGGACGACACAAAAACGACGAAAAAACGAAAAAAAAGGAAAAAAAATTAGCTTCAGTAGATGTGGTGCATGGGCTGGACAGCAGGAAAATGACTAAGGGACAGTGCGTAAGAGGGGTCAAAGAAGGGCAGCCTATCGCAAGGTAGGTACCCTTCCCTACCTTTTCCTACCCACCTTGCGATTGGTGTGTGAATGGGGGAGGGAACAACCAGACAGCAAGAGAGAGAGAGAGAGACGTAATATGTAAACTTTTAAAAATAGGTTTTCTGTCTTCTCTCTTTATCGTTTTCGACCTTGACAATCGATGTCCTAGCGTCGACAGTCCTGACAGCCTCGGTGGTCTAGCGGCGGGAGGTCGGTGGTTCGCATCCCGGCCGAGTCATATCTAAGAACTTGGCAATCTAGTAGCTGCCCTCCCAGACGCCTGGCACTACAGAGAACAGTTCTAGGATTGGTTGGCCCGGTGTCGATATCATGTGAATGAGTTAGACTGAAGCCCGTGTTGTAACAACAGTCCCACGTGTGGCAGCACGTAAACTTTGTCTGAAGAACACCATCCTGATATGCACTAGTTTGTGACTGGACGTTATGCAAGCAACCAACCAACCATCATTTCTCTCATTTTTGATCTCCATCTCACTTACTGATTTCCTATCCGCCTCGCTCGTTCTCTCCTTCCCTTCTACTCATCTATACTTTTACTCTCTCCCTATTCTGTCGCTCCTATCACTTACCCCGTATCCACTTAAAATACAAACTGTCTCAACGGTAAACCACAGTTATACCCATACCACATTTACCAAGTTGCGAAATGTCTTCTTCCTCAGCTGCAAACCACAGTATACACACATCACTTTTCTATCTCAGCGGTAAACTAAACACATTAGGCCTACATCATTCTAGTCACCAATACTTCCCACTTCAGTTTCAGCACATAGATCAGGCTTACTACTCAACAATGTCTCCAGAATCGATCTACTACTCAATGTCAACACAATCGATCTTCTGCTCTGGGCGACACGTCCTCATATCAGTTCGTATCACTGTTACATCAAAGTTCGTAATGCAGTATGTCATTCTGGGTTGGCACGACATCCTACAGTTCATATCACTGTTTAAATTACTGTCCGTAATCTCCAATGTCACTCTGGGTTGGCACGACATCCCACAGTTCATATCACTGTTTAAATTACTGTCCGTAATCTCCAATGCCACTCTGGGTTGGCACGACATCCCACAGTTCATATCATCGTTTAAATTATTGTCCGTAATCTCCAATGCCACTCTGGGTTGGCACGACATCCCACAGTTCATATCACTGTTTAAATTATTGTCCGTAATCTCCAATGCCACTCTGGGTTGGCACGACATCCCACAGTTCGCGTCACGGTGGCTTAGAAGTCCCCGCGAAGAGGTGTCAGCTAGAAACATACATTCTGTACTCGGCCTTCTAGCCGTCAGTTCTCCCGCAGTAAGTGTAATCAGCATACACCGTTCGCACTTGAATCCAAGTACTGGCAGTAGCACTGGCGTGAACACTTCCCGTGGCGCGCGCACCCGCCGTCTGCTCTGTGTCACGGCTGGCGCAGACGCAACAGTGTAATAACTTCTCTCTCTCCAGTATTTCACGCAGCGTGTCGCTGGAGACGATCGCTGTTAACAATCCAACCAGAAGAACCCTCTGTGAGCACATTACTAGAGTATTCTCACTCTGACATGAAAAACATTTTTACAAAATTATGCCAATAAAAATCTCCCATGGAGTATTTGGCCTACCTGCCGTCTCTGCGGTAGGGTTAACATGAGGCCGATCCTCTCTCTAGCCTTCCAACGCTCCTGTGGGTGGGTACATAAAATCCTGACCTCGAGGTCCGCACTTCCATGGATCTCCATTAAATCCTGGATGGCTGGCTTAAGGTCAAGGTCGTTTGAGTGCTGCGGTACGCTTCAAGCGAAAACGTTTAGATCAGTTACTTCCGGTCTCTGATTCGAAGTTGCCGACATGGGTGAAAGCGAACGCGATCTACTCAAAACAGACCCAAATGCCACGTCTACGAATACAACGAAATTGAAACGTAAAAGCGCAGGATCGAACTGTTGCATAGTTGACTGCCACACAACAGCTGCAGCCTGCAGAGGTCTGTCTTTTCCAAAAATCCCGAGAGCAGGTGTGAGTGAGGAGCAAGATAAATGGAGGGCTGCTCTGATTGCCAGAGTTAATCGTGTTGGCGGCAGTTTTAATCCGGACAAAGCCAGGATTTGTTCGAGGCACTGTGAAGACGGCTGCA
>SMGT01014165.1:26699-52443 GCA_004794575.1 Lanistes nyassanus
TCTGGTGGGGGGGGGGGAGAAGGGAGAGAGAGAAAGAAAGAGAGAAATGGGGATGGGGGACTAGAACCAATGTTTTTATTATGTTATATGGCTTTAATTGTTCACGAAATGGCCTGTGCTCCATCAGTGGATGGAGAAATCTGTCACAGGAGAGGCTAATCATATCGGACAGACAATAACTGCAGTGACGTAAACGTCTCGCAAACAGTCAATTTCAGAGTCTGGTTTCTGAACCGACAATGACCCAGGAACCATTAGGAGTGGAAAATAGATTTAACATTGCAGAAAGTGAGCAACTGTTGTTGCTGCCGCTCTTGGTGGCCCTGATGTGGTTGTGATGGTGGTTGTGACGAATGAAATCGATAAACAATAATTGTTCATTTGGTTCTCATTCCAAATTTTATATTTCCCTTTGAGGATAACAGGCAAGGGGAAACAGTTTTATGCTCCTAAACATTACCTATAATATTTACCATGTCTGCCTGTCTTTATTTCTCTTACAAAGTGATCACGACATTTCTTGGAGGGAGAAAGTGGGGCGGAGATGAAATTTTGTGCAGCAAGCACAAGTACAGTCTTCATTGTAACTAAGAAGTCTGAAAATCCCAGCGTTCTAAAGACAGATGTGTGAAATGATCGATCTCCTTGTCCCAAGGACAAACGGATCAAACATTCACTAAAAGTACAGCCCAGCATGAACCAGCGAAACAAACAAACTGTGTGCGTCTGTGAAACGATGGGAAAATAAGGTTTCATGCAGGTGGCAGGTGAGAAGCACGGCTGACCCGATGCAAATTGGACATCGTTAAATTATAACTTCTTTTTTATCAGGACAACTCGGAGGCAGAAGACCGGAAGCACAGCTGGGTAAGCCCAACCTCCACCCACACGTTCGCCCCACCCCCGCACATATACACACGGTCGTTGTGGACCAGTTTACCTGGTTGTCGACCAGCTGACACACACCGAAGCATGCGTTCATACATCAGTACAAGCTGTGAGCTGCCTTTCAGACAGTCGATTGCAAAATGAGGTGAAAAGTCATAAAAATAAAATCACCATCACACAAAGAAAACTGAGACAAATAAAATTTTAAAATTTGCATGAACACCACCCACGCTTAAGCAAATCATACACTTACCCACTCACCTCAACAAGCACCCATATGCTCGCGCACACTTTGATCTTGCACTTCAGTTAACGCATACATGCCGATCTCAAACTGTATGCTTTCCAGTCGCAGCAGTCAACTGGGACAGGAATGCATGAGGTAAAGCTCACTACAATTTGAAGGGCTAACTATTAGAAGCAATACTGTCAACTCAGGTTAATACAGAATGTGTGACCCTGGGATTAGCTATATTTTCTCGGCTCTCCTTCCTGCAACTTTATTACCTATTCTTATCTATCTGTTTATATTATCTAACTTCCAGCGAAAATGGCTCATATGACTTTTTTTAACATTGCTAATCCTGTGGGTTTTTGTCAGAATTTTTTGCGGTCCCTACAAGGCTAAGTGAAGCAGCTTGTACGTTGTACCATGATCTATACGTTACATGAGCTCCCTAAGATTAGTAACGTTAGACTGTTAGCAAAATGGAGTCTCAGATGTATGACGCTGGGACATCTGTTGCCAACGCCACGTTTGTGGAACTCGATTTTATCCCCTTGTTTTGCAAGACCAAGCCTCATACCGAACACGCTAGACGTTGGCAATTGCCAGTTACTTTGAGAACACCGCATTACGCCATGCCTGTAAAACCTGATAGGGGATAGAAACAGCGAGAGGCCCGTCAGCGACAGTAACAGTGACCACAGAGATATAAATATGTCCTATGTATGTCTAGGCAGTGACCGAATTGGACCAATCAACAACGGTGTTGCATTAAAATTTTCCTTCCTTCATTACTTCTAGGCTCTTTTTTTTCCCACGTGCCATACATTCCCACGTGCCATATTGCAACATTCTTTAATTGCTACTCGCTCTTCCATGCGTTGGTGTTTTTGCCCAGCAAAATGAGACCTGTCGGTCAGAAGCGCAGGCATCATATAAATACGTACGTTTGCTGTTGTTACTGTTACATTCGCTGTGTGCTCTTTACATCGAAAATTATTCATCAGAATCCCCTCAGAATTACCCATCACGTCTTCGACTCATGAGTTAGTTGTGAGCTAATATTTGTGTTCACCCCAAAATCTAACTGCTCAAGCAGTTTGCTTTAAATCTATTCCTCTTGATATTGCTAGTTTAAGGTTTACATTTTCCGCACCTTTATTTTATTATCCGTCTCACCCCTTTCTGCAGCCGCTCTCTTTTGCTCCCTCCGTCAGTGCATCCCATCTTCCTTTCTTTTCCTTCCTTTTCTTGTCTGTCGTTGGTCTTTTCATGCAAGTTTCTGATATATCTTTTGAATGTCACAATATGTTTATAATAACAACACCATCCATCTAAGACAAAACAAAACAATGGCATGTAAAGCAAAAATACATGATAAAAGCGGTCAGCAATGTCGACTAAAATTACTTGTCCATGATGTGGAATACAGTCTTTTCAAAGGAGAATATTTTTAAAGGACAAAGTTAGCAACTTCTGAGAAGAAATAAGGCACAAAGAGAACAAAAATATCGGTTCATTATAATCAATAGCGCTATGGAAGTCTTCAGCAGACGAGCATTTTTTGTGGCGGCTCCACACGCACCTGCCTGTGCCAAAGAAGACTGTCTTGTTTATGGAACATTAGTCTGAAGTCCTACATGTCACAGTTGCCACAGGAAATAAGTGTTTGACACGGCGTTTGACAGCGTAAGGGGTCCAGCATAGGCAGATGGCTATCGCATCTCGAAATTGTCCCTTATTATGGAAAAGAACTATAGAAATTCTAGTGTTTACAGAAGCTTGTTTTGAACTAAGGAGAGCTGGCTTTTTTCTTCTCTCCCTCCACCTCTCCCGCCGTCCTAGCACTACGATCAGCAGTGGCAGCAGCAACAACAACAACAAAAAGATAGCTACAACACCACTAAACCAAAAAAAAAAAAATCCTTGTCCATTCTACGCAGCTGTTTTGATCTCTACTGCCACATCACACTGGCAGGTACACATATGTTATCACGGACAGTGGCATCCGCAACCTGTCATCAAAGCCGGTGACAGGGTAGGATGACATGGTGCGCGACAGTGCCCCAATGCATCTATTCCACTCGTTTTCATGAACAGCAGGCAAGCTTGTGTGTGTGGGGGGGGGGGAGCATGGCCTGTCTGGGAGCAACCATGTCCGTAGCTGTGAACTAGCTGGTCTTTCAGATTAAAAAAACCTCAAATTTTATCTGTTTTATATCAAACCTCTTTCTCTCAGTGTGCCTATGCCTGCTGTTTCTGATATTTTTGTTCCACTTTGGGAAGATGGCAATTAACCCATGCAAGTAGAATACAACCTGGCTTATACCACTGTCTCTACTGTATAGTAAAGGCGTTATTCTTGCACGTTATGAGATTCTTTATTTTTAAAAAAAAACGACGCATATCACTGGGAGTGCTATATAAGCACTTTGTTGTTGGGCGAAACCGGAAGTGGTTAGCACGCATTTCGTTACTTTTACGGATACAAGAATTACCGAGAACTAAGTACACCTCCCTCAACTGCATAATTTTATACTTTAATGAAATGCTTTGGCCTGAGATATCTTTTTGATGTGCATATGTGTGGACCTGAATGGGTGAGTGAGAGATGTGCCAACGTGGGAAAGCGAAAAAAAAAACCGCTGGCGCCTCTGAAAATAGCCTCGAGCTTTTTCGTTCACGCCGTTCAGCGTAGCCAATGAAAACCCCGCTCCCTCTGACGTAAAGCGCGCGTCTGCCTCGAGTGCACCACGCGCCGACCATGAGTGACTCGAGTGTCCTTCGGGACTAGATTTATTCATCTTCCCCCCGCCGCCGAGGTCAGTAACGGTGTAGCCGGTCCCAGAACGCGCAAGTGCACATCGAACACGCTCGCTGCACGGCCGTCGAAACGAGATTAGACGGCAGATCAAATCAGCGATAACTTCGAACTGCCATACAACGCTGACCAAATGGACAACTACGAACCCACCATGAGCCGAAGCGATGCTGTGGAAGGAATCACAGACCATGACAACCCGTGGCAGCATGCAAAGCTAGCCACCTTCACTCTGGAAGATGACGAGGGATGCGTTGTCGATGACTTTCCAGACCCCAACGTGAGTACCATTTTTATTTCGTGTCCTCGTTTGCGCTTTGTAACGAACAGGTCACTGTCCCTCCCCTGGGAGTGACCCGTATGTTAAGGTTTGTATTCTTGACGTCCTGTTCTCGCTGCCAGGCTCCTCAATATGGCCTTTTGCGCCCTGATGGTCTGCCGGCTGTCGGAGCCACGACGACCAAGGTGTGCCAGCCCGGTGACTCTGGGTTTTCCTCCAGAATTTCGGAGGACTCGGCCTCACTCCGAAGCAGGGGGTGTGTTAGACCCGAGGATTTGACTAAGGCTATTGACTCCTACGACCACCACGGTAACCATGAGGCTTTGGTTGTCGTCGTTTTTAATAAGAGTTATACGTTGGGGCGTGTGTATTTAGAAAAGTGGATGACTGGCCCTGTCTGCTGTTACATTTTTTTTTCTTTGGAACTTCGTCTGCTCTTGCAGGAACCAGACAACGCTCGCCTCTGTATCCTTTTTTATGTAGTGGCGTCTGTGGGTAGAAAGGGTAGAATGTAATATCACCACGGCTACTAACAGAAATGCAAGTTGAAAAAGACTTTTTAAAAATTCAAATTCCCAACTTGGTGGTGTGCGTATGAGTAGAACCAGGAAAACTCAGTAGCTGGCATGGAAAGACCGGGTGAGACCACGTGGGATCTTGCCGGTAAAGCGGGTTCAGGCGGTTTAGACTGGTTTGAATTGCTCCCACCCCTTCCTGCATTCGAGTCCTGCTGCCCGCGCGCCGTCAGCTATGTCTGAACGTGCCCAGGCGCAGCCTTACTCGCATTTCCAAGGCCCGGAGTTGCCGCGTAGTCACAATAAAACTGAATGGCGGTGACGTGGGATGAAATGTGTCAGAAAAGACGTGGGGGGTGGTGGTGGTGGTGGAATGGGAGGGTGAAGCCAAAGGGGAAAAAGCCATCTGTCATGCCCTTTCCTGAAATTTTCTTTTTTGTATTTTATTGTCGTTTCGAATAGAGCACCTCCAGATAAACATTGCCTATTGGGAAATAAATGTTCAATTTTTGTCTCGGGTTCCTTAAAAAACATCCCTAATCCGCTTTTTCCGCTCCACCAAATCCCAATATGTTACATGAGGAAGGAGGAAGTCTTGTCATTTATGCTGATTGGTCATTATATTTTATGAAATAAACGACGCAGATTATAGCCAAACTGCAATCGCCAATATTTGCGTGAGTTTGACATTTTGACAGCTAATCAATCGTTTGCACTGTCGCTCACTCGTACCGTAATTGTGTCAACAGAGAGATGTTGTACCTTGCGTGGAGTTGCCGTGGGTACCCTGAAGGTGACTGGTGTCCTGTGCCTGCTGTACATTTTTATCTGTACGTTAGACTTGCTCAGCAGCGCCTTTCGTCTTGTGGGTGGCAAGACTGCAGGTGAGTCTCCGTCTTTGCTATATACACCTGAGCCAGGTTGCATGAACATTGCTATCTCCTTCTTATTTATATATAGAACTACCAGTGAATCTCACAGGTTTAATGGGCCTTTGTGGTAAGGCGTTATGAACAGCTATGCAAGCCGCCCCAGCAATAACCATTGGGGGAAAATGCTGTTTGGAAAGTGAAGTATCAGAGAGAGAAAGAGAGCTAGAAATACAATATGCACAAGATAAAAATCAGTTTCACGTGCTATTTTTTAAATGTGTGCTAACTTGCAGGCTGAAAATACTTAACTAGCTAGAAGTAGAACATAATTTATTTGCTTCTTTTGTGCAAGTCCTGGTATTTTTGTAAATTTGTGGGTGATGCTTCAAGAAGGTCATGATGTTACTGTTAGCGTCACCAAGGGGTTAAAGATCGAAGAATTTTTTGTTTGCGCAGGGAACGTGTTTCACGACAGCGACCTGCTGAGAAACCCCATTGCTGGCCTTATGATCGGTGTCCTGGCAACTGTCATTTTGCAGAGTTCCTCCACGTCTACCTCCATTGTCATCGCCATGGTGTCGTCAGGAAGTAAGCCCGTCACTTCCTGATATAAAGCTGTGGATGATTTATGTTAGACTTTGCCTCGTGATGAGGTCTGCAGAGAGTAATTTATTATTAACAACAACTGCAACTGGTGAAGTTTGCTATAATGCAAAATGTGTCCTCTATAGGGATTTTTGTTCTTTGCTACACCGATGGAAATATGTGTACAGTAGGAATGTACTGCTTTCATACAACGCGCTTTTAGCGAAAAATGTATGAGCATAAGGTTTTTTTAAACCATCGTTTGTTCTTTTTTGTCGCACAGTTCTGGAGGTGAGGCCTTCGATACCTATCATCATGGGGGCCAACATCGGCACGACTGTGACAAACACGATGGTGTCCCTTGCTCATGCTATGGACCCCAGAGAGTTCCGGCGAGCATTCAGCGGCGCCACTGTACATGACGTCTTTAACTGGCTTACGGTTCTGATTCTACTTCCGCTGGAATACTGTGCTGGTAAGTTACCTTCCCTTGGTAGTTACTTGTATAGGACTACTTGTTTGTTTCTTTTTGTGGAAAGCCCATAATTTCACGTGTACATACAGGAAAGTGTATCAAAAGGATTGGTGAAAGGGGAGGAAACTGCTTAGGTTTTTAAAAAAAAAACAGTTTAGATATAACTGAATGCATAAAGATGAGCCTTTCTCGTGGAATTAGTAACACGTACTAACGATGGGGCCGCCTGTTCATTTGTTGTCTAGGTTACCTCTTCCACCTGACCTCCTGGCTCACGGACAGACTGCAAGTGGAGAACCTACGTACACACAACCAAGACTTGCTCAAACAGCTGACCAAGCCTCTCACACAGCGCATTGTCAATGTGAGTAGTTCATCTTTTCGCGCTATTTGGTTTTTTTTCCATGTGTGTAAGGGTGCACCTTTAATGAATTACGACAAGAGAACTGCATGTGCAATGTTTACTTTTTAAGGAAATAACGTGCTTTATTGTAAAATGTAACGGTCTTCCGCTTTGCTCAAATAAAAAATGTGAGATGCCTCCCCAACTCCATTTACCTTTCATGGACACCCCCCCCCCCCACCCAGTCTTTCTTCTTCAATATAGACATTAGACCGATGATATGTAACGTGAAGGGAGTGATAACAACGCTTCCCTTCTTTTTTTTCAGGTGGACGAAAAAGTTATTACAGAAATAGCTGAGGGGAAGATGGATTCCGGAGACGCGCGACTTCTCAAGGTAATCTTGCTTTCATTTCTTTACTCATGTTAGACCGAGAGGCGTGCGTGCGAGAGAGCAGTTCTTTTCATGCTGGAATTTCATCCTGCTTGTGAGCTATCGGTCGCTGCACCTTCTGAAAAGATGTCTGACACGAGCGTTGCATTTGACAGGTGATCTGCAAGAACGTCACCTTCACAATAACAACCGAAGATGTAAACGGCACTGAGGTTAACATCACTGGGAGCTCAGTGGAAGAATGTAAGTGCTGTCACACTGACCATTGCAAACTATGACGCAGAATAATGTCCTGCTGTTGCTATGAAATAAGCTAAAGAATTTTGTTTTGTTTTACTCGTTTCGTGGGGAACACACACACAACGCCAGCTGGCGTCACAACGACGTCAGTCAAAGCCTGCACTACTGGGAAAAGATAGTGAAAAGCATAAAAATAATTGTAATGATTCTGATATGCTGAGGTGTATTGATGTGCCCTGGTAAACTTTAGAAAAGAATACGAATATAGCAAGCTAGACCTTAAAAATGTTGGACTAGACAGATCTTACAAAAGCACGCGCGCACGTGTGGGCGTCAGTAATCTTGCACTGCCTCATACCCTGTGCGTGCAGGCCAGACTCTGTTCGCGTGGCTGGGGTGGAGTGACACGGTGTCGGGCATCGTGCTGGCGCTGTGTTCCATCCTCCTGCTGTCGCTGTGCCTGTACCTGATGGTCAAGCTCCTGCATTCCATGCTGGGCGGCCTCGTGGCGCGCATGGCCAAGCGCGTGATCAACGCTGACTTCCCGCACCCTTTCTCGTGCCTGACGGGGTACGTGGCGCTGCTGGTCGGAGCGGGGCTCACCGTACTGGTCCAGAGTTCCTCCGTCTTCACATCCGCGCTCACCCCTCTCGTCGGCGTCGGCTGCCTGAAGCTGGAGCGCATGTACCCGCTGACCCTGGGCTCTAACATCGGGACCACGGCCACCGGCATCTTGGCTGCCCTGGCGTCTTCCTCCTCCACCATGCGCTTTGCTTTGCAGATCGCCTTGTGCCACCTGTTCTTCAACATTTCCGGAATCCTGCTGTTCTACCCCATACCCTTCATGCGACGCGTCCCGCTGCGGGCAGCCCGATTCCTGGGGTACACAACGGCTCGCTACAGGTGGTTCGCCGCTTTCTACCTGGTGATGATGTTTCTGGTCTTGCCTGGCTGCTTCCTGGCCCTGTCCTTTGCCGGCAACGTCGTCTTCATCACCGTGTTGGTCTTACTGGGACTGTTGTCGCTGACCGTGGTGGTGCTGAAGGTGCTGCAGAAGAGTCGCTTCCGGTCGCGCCTGCCCCATTGTCTGCAGACATGGAAATGGCTGCCGCGGTGCCTGCGCTCGCTGGAGCCCATGGACAGGTTCTTCCGCTGGCTGTTCTCCCCCCTCAAGCGCGTATGCTGTCTCGGCAAATGCGAGTGCCTGTCGCACAAGTCAACAAAGGATGAAATCGATAGCGAGGATGAAGACGGCAGTAACGCCAGCACCACTGCGAGCAGAGATGACGACGACGATGAAGATGCCGCCAGTTGTTGCTGCTGTTCCAAGAAGTCCACGCATGTGCAGAGAGCGCGACAGTCGGGAAAAATCAGGACTTTGATTTGTCAGAGCCCGATCTACAAACCTGTGGCAAAATCCGATGGCTTGGCAGCCACGCCTTTCCATTCAAGGACTCCTCTTATTACGTTGCCAGAAAGCCTGGTATGACACTAGCTGTCGATTGTTGTTGGACAGTAAGACAGATCTTTCTTCCGGTGAATGCCAAAGACTGGACTGATAGTTCCAGGTCAGAACAAATTGGTTCTCGAGGCCTGCTACTTCCTCCGGTCACAATCTGCTTCTGAGGGCAGTGTGCAGTGGTCAGCCCTGAAAAGTCATCCACACTCGAATTCGCTTGAGCGCAAAAGACTCGAATTCGCCTGAGCGCAGAAGCCCCTACCTCGGAAACAGTTGCAGGAACTCTGGACTTGATAGCGAAAAAGTCTTTCATTAGTCTGTTTCATGCTTAGACTATGAGAACTCTCCTAAGTTGTGCCAAGTTATTAATTTGTACTGTTTATTACAAATCTCAAACTGCCCCATTCTTATGAAATTTGTGAAGTGTATTTCTGGAGACCCTTTTCCGCTATTGTCTTTAACATATAACCAGCCAACAATCGAAATTCAGTAATAATAGACAAAAGTCATCTTCCAAACCTTATCTCCTTGACACTTTTAAAAGATTGAAAAGAAACGTTTCACCAGTACACCTGGCACACCCTGCTCTGTGAGAAATTTATTCTGCGGTTGACATTTTTTTAAATCACATATCAACACATTCCAAAGATGGGTAACGGGAATTTTTTTCCCCTAACAATCTCTGTTCTAGGATATCAAGCAGTCAATAATGATTTTTTCAGAGCTGCGGTCGTTTTTGTTAACTAAATTCACATAAGGTCAGCAGCTGCATACAGTGCGTGCTTTTGTACAGAGTTTTTATTTCTCTTCCTATCTGGCCGAGCTACTTGTCGTGAAATGTCTTCCCAACAACCCATAGTTGTGTAAACGCAAAGGATGAATACTTTGACGTTAACTTCCGCTTGGTTTTGATGCTTGATCTTCACACGTCAGAATATGCACGCTACATATCACGAATATGCGTGTTATGTTTTGATTTAACTTCGGGGATAAACAGTTTTCAGTTAAACCTTTTGTCTTCGAAATATTTCATTTGTACTGTACGATAAAGGATTTCCTTTACACAGTACTGAGATATTTTTGAATTTACATCCTAACTCGGCGAGACCAAGCAGTTGTCATTATGCATCTTGTGAATGATAAATGTATTTATTGCTTGAAAGATGCACGTGTGCCTGTAGAAGAATATCGTCAACACCAGTGAATATTCCTCGCCCAAGAACACCACATCCGCACTCGCAAAGAGCCCTAGTCGAAAACTAACGCATATTTATGACATAAACTCGCTTACCTTGGGGGCGTGAGGTAAAGGTAAATATGTCGAGCGAGGGGGGAGTCACCATTTTCACTTGGTCATCTCAAAAACAGATGCTTGTAAAATATAAATAATGTATTTTCCTTTTTAAATTTACAGTCTGTGACGTGCATATCCTGGGTTTATAGTGCATGGTAGAGCAAGTGTGAACAAAAATAAATGCAGTTATGAATGTTAAAGCTATATTTGTCGTTCTTGCTGGAGAATGTGAGAGCAGTATGCGTTTTTTTCTGTGTTTCTGATTTTCATATCCCGTACCCGGGCACGTTAGTAATGGCTGGCAGCGATCCAGCAGGAGGAAAGCCAGAAGAAACCAGGGTTCAGAGACGAGAAACTTCTTGCACTTGATGCACTCCTGCAAGTTCTGTAAATAGACGGTCGGTCAGGAAGAAGGCCTCCGAAGAGCAGCGCATGTAAATAGAAAAATATTCATAAGGCCAAATTCGGCAAACCAATCCACACATTCGTCCAGTAAATAAAATACTATTAAAGAACCAATCAAACTGAGTTAAGGATTCGTTATTTTTCTAAAAAGCATCTCTCTTCACCAAAGTTTAGCGAAAATATGTCTGTAAAAAGATTTTCGATCCATCCAATTTTTAAAAAATTTAAACTAAAGTGGCTTGGGGATTTTTTTCTTATTCTTTTCCATCTGTTCTTTCTTTCTTTTATTTATTTATTAGACGAGCCGTGCATATTGCGAGTGTTGGACAGAGTTAACCAAAAGTACATAAAATATTTACCATACCCCTGTGTCTGCGTGCCAGGAAGAATTAACTTATTTTAAGTAATGACGCTTCTTTGGTCCTACCACGTGATCACTTTCCAAGTTACAATGATCATTTCAGTCAGCCAGCCAGCCAGCAGGCAGTCCTCCCTTCCTCCATCCCCACTTTTCACATCACTGGACCTCACATGAGCCTTCGGGCACTGTTTGATCTTGTTTATTGTTCTGCTTTTTCTTTTTTCTTGGTGGAGGGGGGAATAGGTTGGAGGGCGATGGCGAAGGGCAGTAGATATTTAAATAGTCTATGACTGATGCATTCAACATATCCATGATTTCCTACTTTCGCAGATACAGGCGGGACCTTAAGACAAGAGTAGGGCGACACAAATAAGAAATCTAAAGGCACATACACGCATTGTCTGTTGCATGGCAATGCTTAAGTCCCCCCGAACTGCATGCACTGACTGGCAGCGTAGCAGTGCCAAGCAAATGCACAGTTAGTAACCCTGCACACCGCACCTGTATAGGCAGTGCTGGGGAGAATGAGTGGGATAGATATTCATTGGGCCAGGTTCACAAAAAAGTTACGAACCGAATCGAGCCAGTTCTAGGCGGAGGCGACTTACAGAAAAGATAACAAGAACCAGCGTGACGTGAGAGGTGGCAGAACCTGAATTGTAATAAAGTCTTTGATTTCCACCTGCTGGTTGCACATTACTGTTGCAAATCTAAATGGGGAAGGTAGATATGTTGCTGTGCTATGTTCTTCGTCGCACTTCCCCAGAAACAAATGACCGGCCATTAAAAATCAAACGACAGAAAGACGGTGATCGACGTTATAATCAGTTGTGAAAATGTGGCCTTCGAGATTACCCGACAGGTGTATAGGCATATGGAGCTCTCTCTCTCTCTCTGTTTGCGTGAGACTAGGTGAGAGAGAGAGAGTGTGTGTATGTAGGGACTAGGGAGGAGAGGTGAGGATGAGAGAATAACAGAGGAAAGATGCAATCTTCCAATTTCTGGTATTGTCTCTTTAATTCTAATTTGCAGAGAGTGTAAAATCTGGAATGCATGGCACGTCTCTGGAATCTTACGTCACCTGCCCCCACCGTCTGCTTTCAAATTAAACAGTGCCTCGCTGTGATCA
Source organism: Lanistes nyassanus (assembly GCA_004794575.1). Lineage (NCBI taxonomy): Eukaryota > Metazoa > Mollusca > Gastropoda > Architaenioglossa > Ampullariidae > Lanistes > Lanistes nyassanus. Next base: position 38,987 of record SMGT01014165.1, read on the forward strand.
TAGCCCTCCTTCAGCAATGGTGGATCCATTGACCCCATGACGTAAGCCAGATTACGTCATCCCAACCTAACCGAGCTTTCTGCTACAGTCCTTGTCCTTGGCGCTCGAGAAGGACATACTGAAACTTTTTTTTTAAATTCCAGACTCGGATATTTTTAGAGTCCCTTTGCTGTCTGAACAACTTTGGCTCATGAGCATTTGCAGATTGCAACTGCAAAATGAAATGTAATGAATCCGTGTTCCGAAGAGACCAAGCATGTTCTGCTGTTGCAGGCTCATGAAGACTGTATGTTTAGTAGTTCTTGGTACGGTCGGTGACTTCGATCAGGAAAAAGTAAACTACCTTTATAGGGTTAACCATTCTCGTTACTTTTTAATTTGTTGTTTAAAATTCCACCCACATGACGTAATTGCTGTACTATTTCAGCTACAAATTTGTTGCAATTCATTGTCATTTTTTCCGAGCTTCACTAGAATAAAGTACAATTTAAGGTAAAATTTGACCAAGGGCGAAGATACTGCCTAAGTCATCAAAACAATCTAACGTTATCAATCGCACTCTGCATGCATATGGATACACAGACCACTGTACGTGTAACTTCATATAATTTCATGTTAATTTCATGCAAGTTTAACTTTCCTTTTTCATATCGCTCTTTTACGCTGATGAGAAATGATTATTTTTTTGTTGCTATTTTCCTAGTTTACATCTGTAAATAAAGAACATAGCTTCAAGGTGTATTGTGTCTGGTACTGAGACCATAATAATAATAATAATAATAATAATCATCATCATCATCATCATCATCATCAATCTTTTGTGTTTCCTGGCCTTGTTACAAAAGGTTGAGCCTACATGCGTCATTCTCCTCCACTCCCATATGTCCTGCTAAAACCTTTGTTCCCAAGATTCTCTGTATAATCCGTATTTGAAACCATTTTATAAACTGGGTCCATATTTATCAATTTTCGCTAATTTAAAATAAGTACTCAATAAAATGTTCTTCCAGTTATGTTAAGTAGCGTGCACGTTTCTTATCCATGAGTCAAGTTTCTTATCATATCTTATATAATGGTGTATATCTGGTATATTTAACACCCAAGTTTTTAATCATGTATTCAATAGATTTTAAAATTACAAATGTTTTGTTCTCCCTTGAAATTCGTAACTATGTAAGCTAGTACTGAGCCAAACCACGAGGACTTTGAATTCGGTTGGATTTCTGTTAATTTTTAACAGAAACTATCTGACAGGGGGACTTGCTTTTAGGTCCTAACCATACTGCTTCTTTTCAAAATTCAGTTTAAACCTGATGTGCTAAAGTGCTAAAGGTCACATCAAAAGACAATTTATCGCTTTCCAAAAAAAATCTACGTGTCATCATTGTGTAAATTGTAAAATTTTCTCCCTGAATACGCGCACAGATATTACACAATAGCGCGTTTGATGGGAAGATACTATCAGTCTGGTGGTGGTTTCAGCACAGAAATAGGACCCAATTCACCCCCCTCCCCAGTGCGAATCACCGCGAGGTGGAAGCACTGTCCCCCTAAAATTACCTACCTGCCATCAATTTAACATTTTCTTTACTGACTCTTATAAAATCTATACATCATAAAATAATTTGACCCCTCTGGTATTAGTGACTTTTTCCGATCCTGTATAAAATCTTTTATACAGCATTTAAAATAATCATCGCCATCATCGTTGTAGTCATCCTCATCATAATCGTCATCACCAGCAGAAAAGCTAGCGTAATATGATTGTAGGCGTTGGTAGTGAGCCTTGTAATTCTTGTGCGCCACAGTATCAATACCGCCTTACCACCACCCCCCACACCACCACCACTCACCACCCCGTGTTTTGATTAGTGATTTTATGTAGACGAAAAAAAATCTTAGTTACTAATGGCCATTGCATCAGTGCCTCGAAACATAAGCACACAAAAAGGGGCAAATTAACTGCAGCGAATATAACTTTTTGTGGCATGCAGGCATCTCCAACCTCTTTTATTTCTACTAATTTTACTTTCAGAAATCGAAATATATTACCTAAATTAATAACAAATATGCCGAATAGTTTTTTTAATTACTTGAAAGAAATTTCGTGGGATTGTATGTTAGTCTCAATAATCTTACATTTCATCTGTAGCAGAAGATTGGCCCATTTAAGGGTAATATTTTCCAACAGTTGGGGACAGAGGGGAGAGGTTGCAAATACGTACCTGAAGTACTTTACTTTTACTCAAGCCGTTTTATGACTGATGATTCACTGCCACTCATGTCCCTGATGTGCATGCTCCTTCTTAGGCTCTGCGCATACCAACAAATTTTATCTCGTCGATCATGCACTGTCCTACTCGCGAGAATGTACGTGGGAATTCTATTTTTGTGGATGTATGTACAGCATAGAATGCCTAACAGGCATTTTCTGCGACCGATCAAGAAACGTACTGTTTTTACTTATGTCTCATAAACTTTTATCATCTGCATCTATGACAAATCGTGGGATGTATAGTCTCTCTGATATACGTTCAAAAACAGTGGGAAAGAAAAAACACACTCCCGATTGCTGACTGCATGAATTGTATACAATATAGCCACTGTTTCCTTGTTTTGTTTGTCGCTGTTTAAGTGTTGGTATGAACTTATCATCGCTGATTAATTGTTGATGTGGATCAAATGTGCCATGCAATTAATGCACAGCTGGATTTTACTGGAACTTTCCGGTTATTCTTTATGCTCCCAGTGGCCTTCATGAACCATGCATGAATTTGTGCTTTTGTGTGTGTCTTTAGGTGAGGGGGGGGGGGAATACGATCGGGGTGTGTGGTAGAAGAGAAGCGAAAGAACGGGTTTTCTTTAAAAATAATTTTGGTGTGGTAAGGCGTCAGATGAAGCCTGAGAAAGAGAAGAAGAAAGTGAGATCAGAAGGGGACTGTGTACGATGGGGGTGGGGTTGATGACTTGATGGTTATTTGGTGTGGGGTTTTGTTTTTGAAACAAACCTCAGCAGCTGTATGTACGGGCTACATCACGGCAAACAACCGGCCCAGTACACAGCATGCAGAGGAATTTACGTGGGTCGGAGACGAGACTGGAACCCATGCAGAACTGCCAGTAGTGGTTGTGTTGTTGGTAATCGATGGTAAAGCTTTTTGTCTTCTCAACCGGATTTACCAGCGAGACTGCATGGGTGCCCCAGATATCGGAATACGGGATCCAGAGATGACGGTGAAAAACCGGACATCACTGCGCGGGTAAAGGGAAATGGGTTATATAAATTAAAAATTATTGTATTTTTGATGTACTACCTGTCTGTCCACAAGCAGCCACAACAAATTGTGCATTCTTGCTTCGTAACTGGCAACATAAATAAAAAGGCTTCACTCGTGAGGGCCTTTCCTGGCACCAATAGAAACAAGCTGGGGGCAGAGTTCACCAATAGCATTCGCGCTTTGCCATGAGTGATCCTGTGCGCACTTGGCTGTACGGGAGTTCATTAGCATTTTGCCGGGAGACGAGAAGACGTCTGCTGGGTCTCGCTGTTCATAGTGTTGTCCGCTAGTCAGACCAACATGAGCAGCGGGAGAGCAAACGTGTACACTAGTGGAACCGATCATCATAATCAGTCGGAAACTAATGCCCAGCGTCACGAAGATGCTGACCGAATAAGGAACTGTGAAATTCACGAGCAGACGAATCCGAACGTCCCAATGCTGGAAGATCAAGATGACGAAGGATGTATTGTTGATGTTTTTCCCGAAAATGTAAGTACATATTTTTGTATTTTTACTTGGTTACGTCGGTCACAGGCCATTGGTGTGGTGTGACCTTGTGGTAAGGGTCTTTGTTAGCTTTACGTCCATTTCTCCCTGTCAGGGTCACGGCTTCGGCCCATTCTTGCCCGCTGACAGACTTCCAGCACCCAGCGCCGCATCGACAGCTTTTTGCCACGGACACCAGCCAAATGATTCGGGCTTTTCTTCCCGAATTTGGGAGGACCCTACTTTCACACAGCGAGATGTGCAAATTGAGGAGTTGAATAAAGCAGTGGCCAATGTGGCACGCGGCGACCAGCCAGCCAGCGAGGACCGTAATCATGGTGCGTAGCACTATAGAAGTGTAGGAGTTTGTCGTCCTTCCTTAGGCCTAGTAACCAGCCCGCTGCCACGATCAGACGCTAACATGCACGTCTAGACCCTGCGTATATGTACTCCGCTGATAAAATTGATAATAAATTAATATTTTACAGAACATGGCATATGCACAGGCGACCTCTCGTTACATCCTGAATCTGAAACGAAAATCCGGAATGTACGTTGATTGAAATATTAAAATCATGTGTACATAGTGTACAATAACATAAATATATGTATTAATAATCGAACAAAGAGGCCTGCAATTCATATAAACGTGGTGTGAAACACACCAGCATGGGTGGTGACGAAAGAAGCACGTGGTGAGCAGAGGTCGGTTCACACCGGTTTCAGCTGGCACACGGTTTGCGCGGCTTCCCTTGTCGCTAAGCAAACCTTTCGCACATCGCGCACACTGCCAACGATTTTACGGATATACTATTTGCAAACACAATGAAACATCGATAAGCCGAAGCCTAACAAGAGAATTGACTGGGAAGTTTTGGGGGAGGGGTGGGGGTGAAATGGAAACAAAATAGATAACATTGGCAGTTTTCACGTAGAACTGTGTATTGATTTGTCACCCGTGTCCCGCTTTGTTCATACTCCGATACTGTCACAGCTTAAACTAAGTAATCGACAAAGTTGGCAAAGGAAGGCGCAGTAGCAATACTTTTGACCCCTGCTTATAGTTTAGTTTGTTGGGAATAACTGGCCTCCCAATTGTTTCAGCTTGAGAAATAAGATGGAATATACAGAATATACTATGTTAATATGTGAACGTTCAGTGGGGAGAAATTTATATTCCCCATAATAATGATTTGTTTGTTAGTAATTATCAGTATTTGTGCCTTTCACATTTCAATCCATATTTTTTATTTTTACTTTTATTGGAAAAATATATATCAGCATATTAGTATTATATTTTTAAATCATGCTGTTTGCAACTCTAATGTAGTGGTTAATACTTCATAGTAGTTACGAAAACATGACTACCCAGACATATGGGGGTTTTGTTTTAGAAATTTAAACATCCAAGAAATGTCACATCATACTTCTGTGTAATACTAATAGAACATGTACATGACTTGTAATTGCATTAAACTACTTCATATTTCAGGGAGCCTATACAACATCCATGATTTACTTTCTAATAAATTGTGTTCTTTTACTGTAAATATGTTTGCAGGGCAAAACGACAGGTGTTGCAGTTTGCAGGGTACTATCCTGGGTGGGTTGAAGTTGGCTGGGGTAGTATGCCTCCTTTACATATTCATCTGCACACTGGACCTCCTTAGCAGTGCATTTCGCTTACTGGGTGGAAAAACAGCAGGTAAGATATAGTTTGATGTAGCATCTGCAGCAAATTTTTTTAATTCCCAGTATATTCTACTGTATAATTGTGATGTGGCACATGAATATCATTTTTAAAAGACTGGAGAATACAAGAATGGATCTCACACTTCACATCCTGTCCTGCCTGCGCTTACCTGAGGGTAGTTTATGTGCACCAGTGTGTGCGTGCGCATGCATGTGGGCCTGTGTGCATTGCATTGTGTGTGCACATGCAGCCAAGTGTCTACACTTTGAATGATTTGATAAGATTTTTGCCTTATATTAAATATTCTTTAGTTATTATTACTATTTTTAGTATTTATGGACTTGCATAATACATGGTTGCTTGCACATACATATAAGAATAGACATTGCTGCACTATCTTGGGGGGTCTACTAGCTAAGGCGTCTGTCTCTGAGGCAGAAGACCATTGGTTTGCACCCCAGTTGAGTCAACCTGGAGACTTTTAAGACTCGATTTAATACTCATAGCTTCCCTGACAGATGCCTGGCACTACAGGGGCAGTACTGGGATTGGTTGGCCCTAAGCCTGTGTTGATACCAGTCCTAGTGTGGCACCATGTTATCTTGTCTTTAGCAACACTGTCCTGATATGCACCTTGTTTGTGACTGGACGTTGAGATATAAAATCTGGCTGGACAGAATACTCTAAGCCACTTATCATTCACTGTAGTTCCAGCGGCCATGTTCTTAATGATTCTGATAGCATATCCTATTTTAAAATTGCTCTATCTTCTGCACAGGGAGTGTGTTTCAGGACAGTGAGTTATTCCAAAACCCTATTACTGGCCTTATGATTGGTGTCCTGGCTACTGTCATCTTGCAGAGTTCTTCCACATCCACATCTATCGTCATCACCATGGTTTCTTCAGGCAGTAAGTGTAGCCTGCTACCTGCTACGGTATAAATGCTGAAGTAGTTCTGTCTGATATGCATCGTGAGCCATTTATGTAAATTAATAATTGGCATGGTTGCCCCAGTGGAGTGCAGTGTTGAGTGTCTATCATATACAGAAATGTGAACTGGCTCAGAGATGTTTCCACCCTTTCATTCTGGGGATTCTTATTTTTCTTTAAAATCAAAAAGATATTTGAACCCAAGTTTTGTAAAGAAATTTCCAAACGCCCAAGCACCCTTAGTTTTTGAGGGTGTGGGAAACTGTCTAAGACTCAGTGCTCTTGTGTTCTTTGGTTTTGGCATATATTTTTAAATCCCTAACCATTTTTCAGGGATTGAAATTTTGGCTTTCTTCTGTGTGCAGTCATCGAAGTACAGCCTTCGATACCCATCATCATGGGCGCTAACATTGGCACCACCGTCACAAACACCCTAGTGTCCCTTGCACACTCTATGGATCCAAAAGAGTTCCGCCGTGCTTTCAGCGGTGCCACTGTGCATGACGTCTTCAACTGGTTGACTGTGTTGGTCCTGCTTCCACTGGAATATTTTGCTGGTATTTAGTCACCTTTGAGCTCATTCTTGTGCTCATTCTTTCCACAGATAAACTTTTGTTTAGTCTGAAGGAGGCAGGTATTTATTTAAGTGCACTCTTTAACTCAAGCCCATCAAAGCGCCAGCAAAACGGGTGGGCGTTGTATGTCTGTAGCATGATCACCGCGCTAGGATTTTGGCGCTATGCTCACTAATTTGCACCAACTAAAAACACGAAATTGGTTCACTGGAAAGGGGTGTCACTCCGTTTTTACTATTCTAGAATCATTTCTCTACAGAGTTCCTTCCCTTAGATAACAAACTAGACAGATTGTTAGAGTTCTGTGCTCTTTACAATGTACTACCTCGTGAGCGGGCAAAAATGACCGGCCGCCATTTTCGAATGTCTGGTCACAAATGTTTGAAAATTTATCTTCCAAAGACAAAAAATGATCCTCAATAACCTTAGTGAGGAAGGGAAAGACGATAAATGTGTGTGGATTACATTTCTGTGGATTACAAGTGCTGCAGACGGCTGTAATACGCAATTGAGTGTTTGATGTCAATAAACACATACACTTTACGGTTACGTAATTCAACACAGTCTTCCACACACCGTCAGCAACAGACGGATTTCAGGTAGGAAAAAGCTTTTTCCACTTAAATTTATCTTTCCAACAACGTTCGAACTATGTTTCTAACTTTCATAGTTTTTTTTAAACAATTTTTCGAAAATCTGTAAAATCGCCCCAAAATGCTGCGACTGCAGCGAAAGTCGGATGCATGATGCTATTGGGTTAAACATGTGCAGGTCAACTCCACAAGACATTAAAGCATATTAACTCTGTAAGGCCAGCTTACATTAACTTTCTTAGAAAGGCACTTATTTTTGGATGAATTATGAAAGCTGTATCTTTTGATTTACATAAAACTGTTTAATCCATTTCCTGCATGTTTACATAACAGTGCCTTCATGATTCTTTTAAATCGTTTACATAACAGTGTTTTAAGGATTTACATAAAACCTTCTAATCCGTCTGTTACATATTTACATAAAACAGTGCCTTAAGACCTTTTTGGGGTTTTTTTTTTTTGGTTCTTTTAAATGTTGATAAAGATGTTTTACAGATGTTGTAGGGTGGGCTGGTTGTAATTAAACAGCTGTGCATGTATCTGCACTAAACATGTTTCCTCATTTTTAGGCTACCTGTTCCACCTAACCACAGTGCTAGTTCAGAGCTTGAACTTAGAAAACCTGCACACAGAGAACCAGGATTTGCTGAAGAAGCTGACCAAACCTCTAACACAGCGCATTGTGATGGTACGCCCAGGACATGCTATTTTATTTGGTTATTTGTTTTGTTCACAGCCCTTCATACAACCGCTTCACTTGGAGGTCTAGAAAATCTCTAAGATCATATTTGATTTAGGGTTCAATTGTTTGAACGTTGAATTTGACTAGAGCTTGTATGCAAAAATTACCAGCAGGCTTTGTCTTGAGAATGTTTAAGGGAGAGTTGAAAGGACTTGAACAGTAATCACTATGATGTGTTTGTGGCAGGTGGATGAAAATGTAATCGCAGAAATAGCAGAAGGGAAAAAGGACCCTGCTGAAGTACGACTTCTGAAGGTAGCATCCTCCTCTCCATCTTCTTGCCCCTCTCCTTCCCCCCACCCCTCCCAACACACACATGGTACACGTGTACAAACCTTTGACCTTAGATGATTGCATATAACTTCATATTTTTAATTGTCAGAATCATTTCTGCCCACCAGTAAGCTTAATATAAAAAAACAGGACTGTAATGTCCAGCATAGGATTCAGAGCCTGTGGACAAGTTTGGTGAATAAATAAGACATGGAATCTTGACAGGTTAAAAAAACCACTACAGGCTAGATTTTTTTAATTTGGAAAATTCACTGTGCTTTTCTTGCATCCTGCAGACAAAAGTGTTTCAATGGTTGGTGGCACCATTACTACGCCTTGCTTAAAGTTGCCTTGAAAAATCTATAGAACTAGAAGATGGTAATGTACACCCGAGAAACTCTCAAGACTGGACAAAAATATGTGGAAAAGAATGATGGTAGGCCAATGTAAACATTAAAATCTCATTGCTTACTGTTCTATTATAACAGACACTGGGAGGGCAAAGCAAACCTTTCATGCTGCTGTCATGTTTTTGTTCTGGTGACAGAAAGATATTCAAGAACAGACAACACTGCAATGCTGTTTCAGGTGGTCTGCAAGTATGGTGTAGAAAAGATGCAGATTCTACAAAATCACACTGAAAATGATGGAAATAGCACTATCAGCAACCAGACGCATACAAGAAAATTTCCTTTGGAGAAATGTGAGTGTCTTGTTTGCTTTTTTTTAACTAGGGAGTGGAGCTGAAAGTGAATATTCCAGTCAGCTGAAACCATCAAAGAAAGATTAACCTTGACTAAATTCAGATACAACAGGCTTTGTCCTATTGTTAAACGAGGTTTTGAGAAAGATTTATATGAATATAATTTTTTAGAAATTTGATTTGAATGTGCAGGCCAGTCTGTCTTTGCATTGCTGGATTGGAGTGACACAGTTTCTGGCATTGTCCTGTTCCTGGTCTCCATCTTCATGCTGTCCATCTGTCTGTACCTGATGGTCAAACTGCTGCACTCCGTGTTGGGTGGACACCTGGCACGTGTTGCGAAGCACATCATCAACGCAGATTTCCCCTACCCCTTCTCCTGTCTTACAGGATACGTGGCGCTGCTGGTAGGAGCAGGGATGACTGTGCTGGTACAGAGTTCCTCTGTCTTCACGTCAGCTCTCACCCCACTTGTAGGTGTTGGTTGCCTAAAGCTGGAACGAATGTACCCACTGACCCTGGGCTCTAACATCGGGACCACGGCCACCGGCATCTTGGCTGCCCTGGCATCATCAGCCTCCACCATGCGCTTTGCTTTGCAGATTGCCCTCTGTCACCTGTTCTTCAACGTCTCTGGAATCTTGCTGTTCTACCCTGTACCCTGCTTGAGGCGGATTCCTCTGCGAGCTGCACGCTTTCTGGGGCACACCACAGCTCGCTACAGGTGGTTTGCTGCATTTTACCTGATCATGATGTTCCTGGTCATGCCTGGCTGCTTCCTGGCACTGTCTTTTGCTGGCAACGTGGCTTTCATCGTTGTGCTGATCCTGCTGGGCATGCTGTTGTCTGCCATAGTGGTGTTGAACTTGCTGCAGAAGAGTCGTTTCCGTGCTTCCCTTCCTCGTCGTCTGCAGACATGGTCTTGGCTGCCGCTATGCCTGCATTCCCTGGAACCCATGGACAAGTTTCTGCGTTGGGTTTTCTCACCACTGGAGCGGATCTGTTGTGCTTGCTGCATGAAAAAATGCCACTGCCTGTCACACCGGGCCACCAGATCTGAAATCGACAGTGATGATGAGGACGAGGACAGTACCACAAGCAGTGAGGATGGGGACTTTGAAGAATCATATGGGTGCTGTTGTTGCCCCCCCAAAAATGGAAGTTTGCGGAGCACACGTCAGTCAGAAGCTTCTCTTCAGGAAATACCAAGCAGTGGGGTCTGGCATAAGAGGACATTGTCCCCCAAGGAACCTATTTATAAGCTGGTCGAAAAATGTGAGAAAGGTATGGGGAAACCAGTCCACTCACGAACCCCGCTCATTACATCACCAGAAAGTATCGTGTGACAATAAAAGTTTCTTTTTAAGAAATAACATTTTCTATCATGGAAAATAGCTGCTGAATTAATGTCTGTCCCAACCCCTGCCCACCATAAAACTGAGCTACAAGCACAATGGTGCGAGAGGGTGGCATCACAAGAGAAAGAAGATTGAACAGCCCCACTGGTTGTTGCTCACTGGTAGAAGGGAGGTAATTTGATTGCAAGAACTGCTGGGTGATGGGAGTTTCTAAGAAATAGTTTTACTTGCAGTTCATTCTTGGCTACACTACTGCCAATCGTGGACAGATTAAACTTAGTGTGATAAACTGTTGTGCGCTTCCCCAACTCCATCAGTCCATGACATTAAATAGTTTATGACTGTGGAAGATCAGCATGAGAGTTGGTCAGTATTTTTTGAAATTATTTTAACAATAATAAATAAGACTTATTTTTTTAGTCTATGTTGTGAAGTTTTCACTCTATTGTCTCAAAGAGCATTAATAGAAATGATATACTGATCAAAGAATTGGAAGACCAGTGCAAACTGCATGCAGACGTCTGGTGTCCTGATTGCATATTTGGTTGGCTCCTGTGGTGAGCATGAACATGCCAGCACTGATTGCCATGCACATCGATGTTCACTGTTCCATGAAATGGTGGATGAAAATGTGCAGGGCTGGTCGTTTAGTGCAAATTACGCACACCCATGACCTGCCTGCCAAAAGTATGGTTGGTCTTTCAATTCCTTTGAGCAGTACATATAACCACTACAAAAGATGGGGTGACGATATCTTATCCTTCAGGATTCCAAACCGTAAGTGGGATTTTCACCCCTTTCAAATTTCATTTGCAGATTTTTTTAATCAGTTCATTATTTCCCCAAAGTTCTGATCAGTTGTGAATCACAGAAGAATTTATATAAAAAGTGCTCTGACCTGTCATTTATTGATGGGATACCACTCTAGTCTGTAAACAAGATCTTGATGGAACTAAGCTGAAACCAGATTACTGATGAGACTTTATAAGAAATGTGTAATTTTGTAGGTCATTCCCCCATGTCCGCTGTGTGTTCCCTTTTTCCTCCCTGCTCTTTGTTGTATGCATGGGTACAGAAAAGAGCATAGCTGATTTTACCATTTGCTATCATTTTCATGTACAGATGAATTGCGACAACTTGGTTTTCACATTCCAGAGACACCTAGGTCTGTCATGCCATTTATCACTGTTACCTTGGGGGCAGTCAGCTTTTTATTGACATGCTTTGTGCATTTTCTTAGCTTGGAGCCTGCCACTGTTCTATAAAATGAGATAACTTTCAGTTAACAGCTGAGTGTACATTTGCTATGTTACATTTTTTCCCCTTGCACTTTTACAGAGAATAGATCTGAAATGTTCTATCATGGACCTATCACTGTTCTGTAAAATGAGATGACTTTCAGTTAACAGCTGAGGGTACATTTGCTATATTACATTTGTTACCCATTGCACTTTTTCAGAGAATAGAGCTGAAATGTATATGAAAGACTTTTGGATTTAAAATAGAAATAGAATTGGCAACAAAGCAATGGTCTAGGACACAGTTGCAGTGCAATAACAAATGTAGCTTAAATTCTATGCAGACCTTTGTTGTTATAAGTTGGTGACTGGCAGATGATGTTCAGAGGAAAGAAGCAGGTCTTTGACTTTTCACTGCCTCTACCATCTGTCCAGCCACTTTTTTTAAAGTTTTCATTTGTGAAAGTTGGCTTATTAAATGATCTGACTGGCTAAAGCATTTTGTACAGCAAGTTAACAGGGTTTATATTTTTATTTCTAGTAAATCACCTGCATATCATACCCGGTTTTGAAACTTTCATCACATCACCACTTTATTTATTGAGAGGGTGAACAGTGTCATGTGGTTTAAAATCTCGCTTTTTATCTTCATATGAAAGCAGACTATGAATATACATCGAGATGAACTACTTGAAACAATATTGTCCATTGTCTCGTGTGTGTGTGTGTGTGAGAGAGAGAGAGAGAGAGAGATAATGTACAGGTAGAAATTGCAACATCTCGTTTCTTCCTTCATATCATCTTGCCCATTGATGTCAGATGAGGTGCTCAGTATCTCAACCTTTTTAAAACAGCTGAGTAGTTGAAATTATGGTTAGATGCCATGTGTGAGGTTGGAAACTTTTTTTTTAAGTCTATCTGGTGTGCGCATGCTTTTAAATGAGTTTGGATGCTGTGCAGAATGTGAACATTTGCCCTATTCCTGCTCCAGAATAATCATGTGGCAGAAGGTGTGCACAAAAATAAAATTTACAAAACAAAAACAAGCATTTTTTATAAGTAGCAAAGTGTGATCTGCTGGCTAATGAGGTAACTGGAGTGTTGGAAAGCTTACAAGTACCTGTGAAGTTATGTCTTCCCTCTAGCCCAGAAGAATATATGTATGGCTAAAATCTGATGCCTGTTAGTAAGATAATGGGGAATTTGCAATTCCTCTGGTGCCATTGAGAGAGTGATCATTCCACTGTCCACAGATTGTATGTCGGTGACACGTCTTGCCATGGAAAATTATTTTTCCCAGGAGAGTTCAGGCCTCACACCTTAAATGGCACAACATGACATGCTGAGTTAGAATCCAAATACACTGTTTAGTGCAAAGACAAGCTTCAACTTATACATGCAACCAGAAACCCTATCTAAAACTAATACTACACCCCCACACACAAAATACTGAATGCTACAGTAAACTTCCCCAATAAGACCTTCCCTATTACTCCCTCTTAAATAAGATCGAAAACCTTTTTCCCTGCCCGCTCCTGTGTTAAACTAAATTTACTCTCAGTTGAGATGATTCTGGTGCATTTT
>SMGT01014165.1:53456-78196 GCA_004794575.1 Lanistes nyassanus
GGGGGGGGGGGGGGGGGGGATCGTGATTTCTGGCGGTCAGGGCAAAGACGAACTGAGAAACTGCAATCTGAACGGAGGAAACCACACGTACGTTACCTTTATGTGAAGCATCTACTTCTGGACAGCGGGTGTTCGAATCACCTACTCACATCACATGTGAATGCGAGACAGGTGCATTTTCTAGTTAAAATATTAACATAATTACCCAATAGACAGCCCCCTATCAACGTGCGGGAGCTCGTGTGTGGCATAACTTTACGGTCAGAAAGCACATTCCAGCCACGATCAGTGCGAACATGCTGCATAATTGATGACAACTGCGCAGACCAAACAACGTAGACCAATGTACTGGAATAAAAAAAAATTACATATATTGGTGTAGGCGATGGGATCCCTCAATCGATTTCATACATATTGTCGTAGACCAATGTACTGAATTAAAAAAGACGTTACATGTATTGGTGTAGGCGATGGGATCCCTCAATTGATTAAATACATATTGTCGTCATTTTGTTGAGTTACAGTTAACAAAAAATGCAAAACTACTACACGTATGAAGGTCGCTGAAAAGTATTCAGGGCGAACTAGACCAAACCTCTCATGAGAGACAACACTACAATGTATGTAAACACGTAACGAGGGAGCTAGTCTCGTTGCTTACATGGATACGACGATCATAGAAGCAGCTGAGCAGGAGTGAAGCTGGCAGGCCTCTTGATGTAGTCGACCTGCACGCGCCCAGCGATCGAACGAACGCTGCGAGACATTGGACAGTTACTGTAGGACATAACGGTTTTAACGGCAAAAGATTCTCCACTGCATCAGCAGCGCTGAGGGTAGAACGTTAGGGCTGATGGTGACCAGTACAATGATTTTTTAAAAAATGCATGCATAACGTCTAAGTGATCTTTAGCTACGTGTAGGCTTACACAAATTCATAAAATCGAAATGTTGTTAATCTGAGAAAAGCCACTGAGCATTGATCGAGATTTGGAGTGGGGCGCTTCTGACTCGAGAAACCGACCCAGATGAAAAATGCATGTTGGTACAGAGGGTGCGTCAGGGAACATGAGGTGTCCGGCATCAGTCACGGAGTCCACGAGAAACACACCAGGAGCAACAACAATTACTGGTGGCCAGGGTGTTTACCGACACAACAAAGCAATTAAGTGAACCATAGCGCTTTTTAATCTGGACACAGTCGCTGTCAATACTGCAGCCCGTAGACCAGTACACGCAGGTACATTGACAGGTGAGGAAGAGGACTATATGTAGTGTACCTGACAAGGTAATGAAGAAGGTAAGCGATAATCCTTTTTCGGCTTCCATATATATTAGCTGCTGCGCGGTTATTTTTTGAATGTACGTGAATGACACCAATCCACCTCAATATTTACTCCCTGTTGAAGCTTGAATCTTTCTTTGCGTTTGTTGGGGAGCTTTTGTGCCTTGTTCTCGGTGCTGTCTCCTCTCTACTCACGCCAGATAAGCGTCTATATGTAATTCTGTCTTCGTGTTTCATTTTTGTTTCTTTTTAGTCTTTCTTGTCCTGACGAAGGGCCAATGCCGCGAAACGTCGACTGTTTTCCTTAACTTGCAGATTATCTATTATTCTTACTGTTTTCACCCCAAACAGCAGTCACTTGTTCAGATTTTTGTTGGGAAGCGTAAAAATTGCTGTCTTTTCCTATCCTGTCAGGGTCATGGTTTGACCGTCCTTTGCCAAGGAGACACCGTAACGACACGATGGCAGAATCTGCAAATGGCAGGCTGCTGCCTCCTGATGCTAAGTCCACGTGTCCAATATCAGAAGAATTCCTTCCGTTAGGCCTTCTTCAAGCTGCTGGCACCCAGCCACAGGAGGTGCCTGACACACCTGCAGACGATCACAGGAGCGCCGTTAGCTTAGATGATAACGGTGCGTAGTGACGTCATCTTATCGCTGGGTACGTTCATTAGGGTTACCTGATCACCCGCCTTTAGGAGCTGGGGTGGGGGAAATGGACAGACAGGAATCGAAGGACTTACCCAAGCTGATGCATTGTCAGCCTCTGATTTTAAGCCTCTGCTGCATTTGTTTACCTGTAGACGTACGTTTTTCCTTTAGCAGAAAAGAACAAAAGTTGTGTAAAACAATTGGAACACACACACACTTTGTTCAAGGTATTAAGTGCTGTGCAAAGTGCTTTGAATATGCAAGACCCATCCTCAGATGTTCAGACTATCTTTAGCTGAGTGTCTATATGATCTGATGTTTGTATTCAATCTATCTGCAGAACAAAACAAGACATGCTGCAGTTTGCAGAAAGCTGCCATTGGTGTGCTAAAGTTTCTTGGCATCCTGAGTCTGCTGTACACGTTCATCTGCAGCCTAGACTTGCTCAGCAGTGCTTTCCGTCTCCTGGGTGGAAAAACAGCAGGTAGCTGAACTGACATTTTACATCTGCTGTAAGGCTTAGCCCCATACTTTTAAAGTTCCTCAAAAGATGTTACAGATGCCATTGTCCTGGAAATGCGATTGTACTGCCCGCATACTTAACTGTTTTTATAAAACCAAGTTTACCTGTTAAATTTACTTCTGAGATGAATTACACACAGTGTGTTCTAAGGTTGTCCATTTTTATCCTCTGATAAGATCTCTATCCACACCCAAATACTGTCCCGAAATAGACTGTGTACAGCTAGGGCAGGCTGATGCTCAGCAATGCTTCTTCCTGATACAGAGGGTCATGGGTTTGAATCCCATGTCCAGCACACATATTTTCTTTGCATGTGGCACCTGTTCACAAAGATGGCTGTCAGAGGTTTTCTCTAGGGACTTTGCTTTCATCTCCATTCTTCTCCCTATACCTGCCACCACCCTCTTTCTTCCCATCCCCTCATGAGATTGCCTTCACTGCCAACATGAATGACACCAATCCATCTCAGTATTTACTTCCTGTTGAAGATCGAATCTTTCTTTGCTTTCGTTGGGAAGCTTAATTGCTGTCTTCTCCTACCCTGTCAGGATCATAGTTCGATATTCCTTTGCCAAGGAGCCATAATAACCATACAGAAATAAATAACTATACAGAATGTCTATACAGTTTGGGCGTTTCCATGTGGCTGGTTCCCCAACTTGATCACAACACTTATCCAGGTGTCACCCAATCTTCACTCCCTGCCATCTCTCTGATGGAAGCATGATCTTCAATTCTGATGTTGACAGTTCCATTGCAGGAATGGAGACATAAAGTTCACCTGAAGGACTTTGTCCATCTGTCTGCAGGGAATGTGTTTCAGGAGAGTGAACTGCTGCAGAATCCCATTGCTGGCCTTATGATCGGTGTCCTGGCAACTGTCATTTTGCAGAGTTCCTCCACATCTACCTCCATTGTCATCACAATGACTTCCTCTGGCAGTACGTGTAGCAGTTGTTACCAAAATTTACTTGGTTTGTCTTGCAACTCACTGAATGTTGCTAGAGGGCAGAGGTAAATTATTCTTATTTTCTCTGCTAAACATACCATGTTTATTTTGCATATTTTCTTTTTTCCCCCCTTGAAGGCTTGCAGAATTTGTTGTCTCTGCAGTCATTGATGTGAAGCCAGCAATACCTATAATAATGGGGGCCAACATTGGCACGACTGTGACAAACACACTGGTGTCCCTTGCTCATGCTACGGATCCTAGAGAGTTCCGGCGAGCTTTCAGCGGCGCCACTGTACATGACGTCTTTAACTGGCTGACAGTGCTGATACTGATTCCACTGGAATACTTTGGTGGTGGGTAATCTCCTTTGGTCATGTACACTATGACGGAAAGCCAATGTTGACATTGAAAATCATCCTTTGTTGCTTGACAGTGCACACACTTGATAACGCCTACAGGCAAATATGTTTGCATATTTTGTCATAAGCGTAATCTGTAGGAACATGCATGCAAGAGTCCACTTTCACATATATGCATATTTATTACATATTTACTATTTGGCGTTGAATATCTTCAGGATATCTGTTTCACCTGACATCATGGCTACTGCAATCCCTGGATGTCAAGAATGTGCACAAAGAGAATCAGGACTTGCTCAAGAAGCTGACCAAACCTCTCACACAGTGCATTGTAATGGTGAGGTTTGCTGTGCCTGAGCATGACAAATTTTCTTTTTACATGTCGATTACAGGTATTGCCATTGCTTAACTCTTTGAGTCCACAGGGACCCGCAAAAAAAGAAACCGTTGAGGCCGTATAGATTTACACGTCTTGAAAAAGCTGCCAATTAAAAACTACCACACTCCCAGTAATGTATTTAACATATTTAGAAAGATCTATTCTTCTGCATCACAACGGAAACAATACTTTAAGTTTAAAGTATTAAATACTACTTACTATTTGGTCCCAAATATAGTCACTCTTCGCACACACAAATTGTGAACGACGGAAGTAGACCTACACTTAAACCATGTTTGGCAAGCCGAAACTCATTTAGACAGTGCAGGGGAGACAACCGATGATAGAGCTTTACAATGATACCAAGTTTTTACTTCCCTTATACCGTTGAACGCGTCGGGGAGATTTTAAAGTTACCGCAATTTAGCTAGCTGTGCTGCCGCAATGGTCGGCAGGCTGCCGCAATTTAGCCGGGGCCAATGGGTTCAAAGAGTTAAGGAGACTTTGCATAATCAAAGACTTCTCTAAGTGTCCATGATTATGTCCCCTTGTCCATCCAGTACCTGTGAATTTGCCCATGTCTAGCGATATGAAAGTAGCCGCTTATGATGTAAAACTACTGTTGTTGTCTAAGTATGAAGATAAGCATTTCTAGTATATAAAGCTGTATTCTGTATTAGTGATGTAGCTATTTTAATGTAATGTGAGTGCTAACTAAACATTTGTAAGATGTTAGCCTGTAGTGAAATTACTTTTGCTTTTAGTTCATAATAAGGAATGGAGTGCACAAAGTCTAGAAGTGTAACAAGAACTGTTTTCCTTGTATTGCAGGTGGATGAAAATATTATCCTGGCTGTAGCAGAAAAAAAGAATGGTTCTGCAGATGCCAGACTTCTCAAGGTAGGTTGGCCTGACTGTTCCACGAGCACAAACTGCGACATCTCCAGCCATTTTTAAATGTAGCAGGAAACAGATCCCATGTGATACTACAAGGAAAAAAAAAAGAAAAAAGAAGTGGTTTCCTATCTGACACTCCAATGTCTAATGTGGGACATTGCTGAGGAAATACGAGTAATGCCGATGATGTTGCAGACGGTTTGCAAGTATGCTGTTAGAGAGACAGTGGTTGAGATGAACATCACGGGGACAGAGGGAAACATCACTCTCGCCAATCAGACACTTGTCACCAAGGTCCCCTTGGAGATGTGTTAGTGTGTGCTTTTCCTCATGTTGTTATTTACCAGGGTTTCATAAAACTTTGTCCGAAATAGCTGCAATTCACAAGGGTGACAAGTATATTCATGTATATATGCAATAAACTTTCTTTTAGGATTTTTTGCCTTTTGGTCTCTTCAGATAAAACTCTAAAATATACATCAAGCAGTAACAGGTAACTGGTTAGACACATCAGCTGCTTATAAAGGACACAATTTAAATAACATGCTGTATTTTCTTTAATAAAATTTCAGACAATAAGGGTAGCCACCTAATCAAACCAAATATTCCAGTTTGGATGTGTCCCAGTTAACCAGAGATCAGTGTACTTCTCTTGACGTTGTGCAAATTTCGTAAGCTTGATGTGAGAATGATTTTTAAATCTTCAATTAAAAATTGGCCCAAATGTACCAAGAGGCTTTAGTAAACAATATTGCGAAGTATTAAAATCAGCTGTATCTTGTGTGCAGGTTGTTCTCTGTTGGCATGGCTGGGTTGGAGTGATGCAGCATCAGGCATCGTCTTGTTCCTGGGCTCAGTATGTCTGCTGTCCTTCTGTCTGTACCTCATGGTCAAACTGCTACACTCTTTGTTAGGTGGCCATGTGGCACATGTCACCAAGCATGTCATCAATGCAGACTTCCCCTCCCCGTTTTCCTGTCTCACAGGTTATGTTGCGCTTCTGGTGGGAGCAGGCATGACCGTGCTTATGCAAAGCTCGTCAGTGTTTACATCGGCACTTACTCCACTGGTGGGAGTTGGCTACCTGAAGCTGGAGCGCATGTATCCGCTTACTTTAGGATCTAACATCGGAACAACAGCCACCGGCATTCTAGCAGCCCTGGCCTCCTCGGCGTCTACCATGCATTTTGCTCTGCAGTTAGCCTTGTGTCATCTTTTCTTCAATGTAACTGGAATCTTGCTTTTCTACCCTATACCCTGCATGCGCCACATTCCACTGCAGACTGCTCGCTTCTTGGGGCGTACAACGGCTCGTTACAGGTGGTTTGCTGTGTTCTACCTTGTAATTATGTTTCTCGTCTTACCCACCTGCCTTCTGGCTCTGTCATTTGCTGGTAATGCAGTTTTCATATCTGTGTTGGTTCTGATCAGTGCTGTAGCCTCAGCAGTTGCAATACTGACCATTCTGCAGCACAGTCGATTCAGTTACTTGTTGCCTGTTATTCTGCACACATGGAACTGGCTGCCTGTGGGGTTACGCTCTCTAGAACCCATGGACAAGTTCTTCAGCTGGCTTTTCTCTCCATTCCAGCACTTCTGCTGCACATGCTGTCTGGAAAAATGCCACTGCATATCCCACAGAGAAAGAAATAATGAATTCAGCGATGGAGATGACAATGTTGGTGACATAGATGACTTCAGCACTAGCAGTGATAGAGGGGACTCACAAGATGATGAGTACATCAGGCCCTGCTGTACAAGGGAATCAGCTGGGCTGCAGAGAATTCAGCAGTCGGAAATCCCACCTCAAGAAGTCCGCAGTGGCATTTGGCAAAAAAAGAAATGCACTGCTAAAAGTTTTGCATACAGACCTGTCGAACAACCTGAAAATTTGACAGCGTCTCCAGTTCATTTGAATGTACCACTGATTACTTTGTCAGAAAACATGCTGTGATGCACAGTATAAGCCCTTTATAGTTTTTTTCCCCAAAATTCAAACCATCTGCAATGCTGGAAAGTGTTATGGCCCACGCAGTTTGTTAATTGCACATTAAAGATAAAACATATTCTGGCGCAATGAAAAGACAGTTTATGTGATGATGTTAGAAGTAAATACTTTGTGTGCAAGGTAGCCCTAAAAGGTAGATAACAGGTCTTTATATTTCATTCATGTAATTAATGCACATTTATATGTGAACAGCATTAGATGTTCATGTGTAAAAAATTGTAATCAATGATCATATGTTTTAGTTTTCGTCCACAGCTTCAGTTAGGAGAAACAGATTTTGTGGCTGACCCATACCAACCTGCTATAACTTTTGAAAATTGATGAAACACTGCTGATGTTGTCACCAAGTGTAGATGACCGCAATGTGTAAAGCTTTATGGCACACAGAAATCTTTGTTTAAAAATTTTATGAATTGTGCAAAGAAAGATATCAGAAATGAACTTTGCCTTTTCTTGATTTGGTACTTCATTTATTTTTGTGCTATGATCTTGTGTGAGCAACACATATGATCAAACTCGAGTTGCACAGTTTATCTGTGTATACTCACAGGAATTGTCTGTTTTAAATATCAAAAACAGGTGACATTTGCAAAGGACAGAAGAGTACAAACCCCAGTGAGTTAAAAATCTCTTGTCAGATCAGCTTCAGCTATTCTTGCAATGTGACATCATGGTCCCCTCCACCTTACCACTGGGCTTTTCCCCATTCCTCTCCCCCAAAAAGTCCCAAACTGAAAAATATTAGAGCAGGCAAACCAGATCCAGCTGACACACACAGCGACATGCACAACTGCATACAGCTAATGTTTCTGAAGATGCTATAAAGTACCATATGATACCTGAACGTATACAAGAACAGTTGACTGTAGAATCACAGATGTGTTTATGGACGGAGAGCAAGTTACGTAATATCAAAAGTTTGTACAGGAGACTGACCATCAAAACATAAAGTTCATCTCATTTTCTAAGTCTTCCTGCAAAGCTTCATCCATTTCCTCCTCCTCATCCCACAGCTGACGCCACCATGGCCGCTGAAGGCGCTGAAGATGCATGTTATGTTGTGCCTTTGCTTTGGTTGCAACTGGCAATGAGCGACTTGAGAACATTTCTACGTCCTTTTGTGTGACATCCTTGAGAGGGGGCGCCACTGGAAAAGAGTGCAATGACAGTAATGCAATGGACCATTTCTCAATATTTAACTTTAAAAAAAAAAGTCCTTGCGTTGTGCAAGGGTTCTTTGATGAGATTTGTTAAATATACAATCCGTCTACTTTTTATTGTTGGGTAAGAGTTCAATAAGATTCAAAATATATATGATCTACCTAGATTTTCCCTGCTCAGGACTGATTGTAATTTGCAAAATGAGAAGACATCAATAGAGCACTAACAACCTTACACTTCATTTTTAACATGATGAACAGAGTTACTTCCCCTCACCTTCCAAATACATGCACGTAACATTTTGATGTACAGCCTGGGCTTTTATAACCACAGCATTTGCAGTGTGGAAGCAAAATGTTCTAAGAACTCAAAGGCCATAAGACTGCATGGGAGGTGTGTGTGTCTTCAAAAGAAGAATTTGCAGCCACTTACAAAGCAATAGTTCTGAGTCCGTGTCAAGTCTTGCAAGGAGATTCTCCCAGTTGTACTGCTTTTTTCGGAAATAGCCAACCCGAGAATAATGCTGGCCAAGCATTTCACTGGCTTTCTTGTGAATCGCCTCCAGCTCCTCTCTGGTCTTGTGGGGTGTCTTCAAAGACAGAAAGTCGGCTGGTTAGTTCACATCAAAAGCTGCCATTGCAGTTCTCTCATGCATTAAGTCTGCAATTACTTGTGAAAACAATCTTTCTAAAGGCCCTAATCACTTAAGCCTGGGCGGCAAGCATTTTTTGTTTCTGGTTTGGTTTGGTGATGCTTACTACCAAGTCTAGTTTGATTCAGCCTTTATTTGCGACGAGAAAGCTGATGGGTAGATTACTGTTCTCTTCTGCAAAAATGTTTTGTCTTAAATGCTCCACATTAACTCAGAAACCGTAAGCAAGGAAAAATTTTTAAGTGCAAAAGCCCGCAGTAGACTATTTGAATCAGTGACATTAAAAACTGCAAGCAATGTGCAATGTGTTCTGGGATGCTACCACAAGCTCCTTACTGGCATCTCCTGCTGACGTTTGGTGACAATTTCCTGCAGCTGCACTCGGCGCTCCTCCGTAAGACCTGCTGGCTTGAAATGCAAGGGCACTCCTTGCCGCTGCTGCTGCTGTTCCAGCTTTTCCAGCCATCGCCGCACCTGCAGGATGCAAATCATTAGTTTCATTCCGTTTCCACTTCATGTGAGGGATGGAGATAAATCTCAAATCAAAGTGTGGTTATCTTGGTTTTCTACACTGACTTTTTAAAAGTGTGGGCCCTAGTGTGGGAAGACTTGATATCTAATCATATGTTGTTTACAGAGCATCAAAATATTCATCTGACACATAACTGTGCACATAATCAGCCTCAAATGCAACCAGTTCAAATTGTCATTTTTTAATTGGAAAATTATTTCAACAACTATGCAAGAGACACTGAGTTACTATTTTAAATAATCACAGTATTGGAAACATGTGTGACACACCAACTGATTACTCACAGCTCTTTGGATTTTGATAGCAGCACGAACTTGCTGGACCACCTGCTGTCTGACAGGTAATTGGCTACGTTCACGATGTCCTCGCCATAGGGTCTGGATTTTCAGCGCCGCCTTTGACTTCTCCTTCATCAAGTACTTCTCTATCTGATCTGAGCAAATCCATTGGGTCTATAAATGAAATCATCAGAGACAAATACACATAAACATGGCTGTGCTAAGTAGAATGAAAATGACAGCAAGAGCAGACTGGCTATGATTCAGGAAATGTAAAAGCACTACTGGTTTTGGGAGATGAACAGAAATGGCTCGATGTTGACTTTACAATATTTAGTAGTATGTGACTATCTTTCCACAGAGTAAAGCAAAAAAAAAAAAAAAAAAGCTCAAAAGTGACCATCAGAACCTGCAGGAAGAATTTCTAGGGCAAGAAGCTGCTTCTCTTTGAACTGGCGCATCAGATGCTGACGCTGACTGACCATCCGGTGCTGCAACTCTGTCTGTACCTTAGTGGTCAGCATGTCGTGCTCCTCTCTCGCTTTTCTTAACCTGTTTACATGTCAGAGGCTAGCAGTCCAGTCCAGGGATGTCAGCGTAATTTTAACAAAGGTGTTACAAATGGCACTGCCTGATGCAAGTAATCTCTTGAATTCAAATTAATCTTAAAAAAAGCCTACAGCCACAGTTATCTGACGTGTTTTGTTTGTACACTATATTGTTATCCAGTTAGTTCATCATTTAATACCTGTATGGTGACACTGCAGTTTCTTTACAGCCAAATACAATGAAAACTGAGCCCTGTGAATTTTTTTTGTATTGGAACACATATTTTTTTTTTTACCTCTGATCAGTTACACACTGTTACCTGTATGATCTGTGAAACTTGGCAAAAGCTTTGTTGGCCTGTTTGAGATTTTGCCTGGCAGTGTAACCTCTCCACCAAGCTTGAATGCATGTGGCTGCATCAGATTTCCTCTGTACAGATAAAGAGCCAGAATAGTGCGGAATGATTTTAGATAATGACGTTTACCTGCGTACAAGTTGTAAAAACAGTGCAGCAGCAAAGCACTCTAAAATACAAGTTTCATTTTGTTCTTTGAAAAGTACCTTTCACCTGTTCAACAGAACTAATCCTCAACATACGGGCACAAAAACAGTATTTGTGGCTTTGAACCAATGCTTGCACACCACACTGCTTTTTGTAACTACTGAGAAAAAGAAGCTTAAATCTGCACTCACACTGGGGGTAGCATTGCCTCCACACTTGAAGTCCAGTTATGTTTGCATCAGAAAGTCATAGCTCATACACAAAACATCAGCTTCCCAATGAATTTTCTGCTTATTGAAACAGAGGATTGCCTTACTACTCTGGTTGATTAAATGTACACCAGAGATCTCAGAGAGCTATGAGCTTTATATAGAATGAGCTGCCAAAACATTGAAAATTAATGATTTCTTCAAGCATCAGATAAGTTCTTTTTTAACTCTGACCTGTGATTGTGCCTTTAGAGCTGATCCTGTGTCTAGCAAGGTGAAGAGTTGCTTGAGATCACGCTCAAAGCCACGTCCTTCCCACCGCCGTAACAAAGGCCGCAGACCTCTTTAAATAGGGAAAAAACCCGCCGACAGCATTAGTAGCTACCCACTGCTGTACCAAATGCTGCAGACCTCTTGAAAGAGCAGTAAAAACCCAACCAACAGCATTAGTGGCTGCACAGTACAAGGCCATAAAACCAATGCTAGTGTTCAAACTGCTCACTGAATATAAACACACTCCTGGCTATCCCACCCACACATACCGTTAACTGGACAGTTTTACTTTCAAGAAAAGTTAGAAGAAAACATTGAAATGGAATGTGACATCTCACTTGTATCTTGAAAATAGAATCTCCACGAGAGGTTTATGGTGATCACAGAATCGTAAGAGACATCTGGTGGCACCACTGCAAAATTAAAACATGCATACCTTTTACATGCAGACCCACTCCCCCAACCTTATTTAATCAAACACCCCATTCTGCCCTCTAAAAACCTTATGTTGACAGTAAACAGACGAAAGAAACACATCCCACCTGTTGAAAATTCACAAATACATGTATGACTGTTCATGATATTGGGTAAAACTTAAAAATTGAAGGGTAGCTCCACTGGCTCCAGTTTGTAATATTTTGCTCTATCCCTATTAAACAGTTTTTCTTCCTGTATGTATTTTGTGGATGTCAATAAAGTTGTTTTCAAAACAGCATAGGAAAGAGTAAAATGCACTGTATGACAGAGAAAAAAATATGTTGTTAAAGTTAGTGGTAAAAATGGGCCCAAAACACAGGCCAGCACCACAGTTCTTGTGTTGGAATATTTTGCTTTCAAAGTCAACCAAACAAAAAAAAAACCTTTCAATAGTGTTTGAACTGCTTCATGACGTTAATGTCAGCACAAAAGAATCTGGGTGGAAAATACACACTTCGCAGTAACTCCGGAAAAAAAATCACCTTGTGGTTCATGCCACTGGTTTCTATGTAACTGAAAAATGAAAAATCCTGCACAAATCCTGGACTTGGTGTTAATTCTATAATTACATTAAGGTTCAAAAATTGATCTTTCGAAATACATAAAGTAGATTACTGCATGTGTGGTAGTTTGCAAGCAGCATTTATTTCAAACGTGTCGAAATCTATGTGTACCCAAGTGACCACAACAGTTGTCAATATAGATCACTGGGAATGAGTTAATGTTTTGATGAACGATGACAAATGTATTGTACCTATTAGTTGATTTTAAACGGAATAAAATTCAATATCAGATAAGCTGCTACTTTCCATCTCACCGAGATCTACTTCTGGTGTTCCAAAACCCATTCCCAATACTGTGAATGGTCACATGTACATCCCTGTTCTCAACATTTCTACTTCTCTCCTCATCAGCATCGATTTCAAGGAAAGTAATAAGAAAGAATCAGGCAACAATTTCACTAGATCAATCAAAATTATACTGACGCAGCTATGGAAATGTCCTTATTGACAGACAACTTGTAGATAAGTTCATCCATCAAATCCTGCAAGGCTGCTTCCTTGACCTTTGATAAGACTTGCCTGTAAATGATCAACAGGAACCATGTCCTTAAATGTCCTGTCTTACACATTATTAGACTGAAATTTGGAAAAGGTTCATTTTGTTTCAAGCTAATCTCTTCTGGCTGTAATGTGCTCAGCCTTATTCATGTGTGCAAAGAAAAACCCTGCATGAGCAATCCACAAATTAAAAGGACTGAATAATAAATTAATACTGATGTTTTAAAAATAATTTTTTTTCATCGGTTAATGAGGCAATAACTCAAAATTCTCATGGGTAGCTGTTAAGAAAGCCATGGTTTGTATGTGACTGACCACACCATTTGATGCCCGATGGATAAAATAAATAATGCTGTACGCCTTGACCTTCTGAAGACCTGGGATAAAGCAAGGGATAGATACTCACCCATCAATCCTGAGTAGCGTCTCCATGGCATCCATGACCAAATTGACACCCCGAGGGTCATCACAAACCAGCAGCTGTAGCATCCAGGGTGACTGGATCGCTGCATACAAAGAGAGAGAGAGAGACGGTAAGGCCACTGGACATACAGACTTCAAGCAGCTTGTTAGCAGTAAGGATTTCAGTCAGCACTGCCCACAGAACAAATACAGAAATGGTAATGGTCTCATGAAAAGTTAATACATGTAGAAAAATACTGACATCTGCAAAAATGATAAGGCCTTCATACATCACACCTGATGCAAGCATAAATGATTAAGGACAACAATAATCTTATTTTTTAAACAGAGATGATGGTGCTCGATTAGAGATCTATGCAAGAAGGCCATGGTCAATTAGATATGAGGTGTTCCAGTGGTCCCTCTTCATGAAAACCCTATGCATGATGTTTCATAATGTAAACTATGACATTGAAGAAAACACTAATATAACATCCCATCTCACCCCACTCCCCCTTACAATTAATTATAATCTGTGCAATCTTTATACAGCATTTTTTTTCCGTTGGAAAACTAAGTTATCGATGACTAGCAAAGGAATGGGGGTAGGGGAGAGAAAAAAACAGATGCTGACAAAGATGAAACAAACCTTCAAGGCAGAGAAAATAGTAAGCCCTGACAATGTCAGTCAATGCATCCAGTGTATCTTTCATGTGCATCCCCAGCTCTCCACGCTGCTTAGCAGTCTCCTGGATATGAGAAATATTGACCTCTGAACAGAAAATCTCCTTTTTAAATACATATATCTGTATTTTCGCAACTTAATACATGGGTTCTCCCTTCTTGTCATAATTCTAACAGCCATCGAAATGTACCGCAGGCCTAAGTCCTAACAGTCACTTGAAAAAGAACTGCATGTCAGTTGTGAGAATCTGCTGACACTGTACTAAACTCCAATAATATTTGCATCATGGATGTCAATAATACTTATAAAAAAAGTCATGCAAGCACTGACTTTTTTTCAGAACTTCTCCAGACTTAAGGAGTCTGCATGTGAATTTATGTGGTCTCAGTGTGTGACTGCACATACTAAGGGAACAACCTGCCTGCTCTGTACATATAAACATGACTTTTGGTCTAAAAAAGCAACAAAAAAAAATACTTACTGTGGGATTTGTATTCATATTCTACATATACAACAAAGTAGGCCTATCTGCATGCACATGCTGGAGGGTGGGGTTGGGGCAGTTGGGTCAAGTTTCTATTTTTCAGATCCTTCTCCACTGTTTTGCGCCAGTTTATCTTGCCTCTTCCAATGTTTTGATTTCTCCTATCCATCTGAGAGGTGTTCTGGGCAGTAAGATTGAGGGCATTTTGCAGATGTGACCAAGCCATCTACAGAAGCGTGTGTGCAAAGTTTCCTGTTCTGTATCTCAGTTCTCTATTGGAAATGGTGTTTGGCCAGAGGATTCTCAAGATATTTCGAATGCATTAGTGAATAATACTGCTGTCATTTTGTGGTGTAAAGACTATACCACACAAGGTGATTCACCAGGAGGCTGGATGAGAAATGAGACATTCTAGGGCGTACCCTCACCTTCAGATAAACAACAGTAACAAGTGAGATGAAACTGAAGATGTGTATCTGCCCTCACCTGATGTGTTCCCTCACCTGGTTGTTTGGAATATCAACAAGCTGCTGTTGAATGTGCTTGCACAACAGCAACAGATGCCCCACAGTCTTTGGCAGCTGCTCAGCATGTAGTTCTTGGCGATCTTTCCCAACAAGGTCCAGTCCACAGACGGCTAACCTGTCCACATGGCACCATCCCTCATTCATTGATATTTGATCCAAAGTTTCAACTCAGCATTAATGCCTGTCTTTAGCTGAATGGTTCCTCATTAAGTATACACATTCCTCATGTTGGATAAATAGTTGTGAGATATTTTAAAACTAATTAAAAAATTTTTAAATATTATTTAGAAGGCTTTAAGTTTGCTGCGTGCCATGTGCAAGCATACGTCATTGCATGTTTAAGGTCTGGTCAGCTATTTTCCAAACTCCAGGCCACCAGCGCACCCTACTTTAAAAATAAATATACAATGTACAAGCGTGTTTCACACTGATTTCACTACCTTAGTCTTACTTTCTAAAAACATGTACAATGTATCCCACTGGTTTCACTGCCTGTCACAAACCCTGTGACAAGTGAAGTGAAGTTATGATAAGATCAGCCTACCATACAAGTCGTTGAACGGTATAGCCGAACTGCACAGCAGGGGAGGGGTGAGTTCGCTCACTTCTTGGGGAATTGAGAGAGAGTTAACAAAAAACTTTAGTTGTGAACTGAGAACTTTAGAGAGATGACGTAGGAAACTGATGTGTGGGAACGTGATGGAGCGTATGCACTGTGTTTGATGTGACCTGCTCCTTCAATCGGTGAACTGAAGGTATTGTGTATCAGCAGGATTTTCTTTTTTGTGTGTGTGTGTGTATTGTTAATATATTTTTTTATGTGCTAAATTACTGGGTAAAACTCTGAGATATGATCTCCAGAATCTTCTGCTAAATTGTATATTTTCCTGATGAAGTGATTTCACGTACGATAAATCGTCATGATAGCACTGTAAGAGAATTTTGATTGAAAATGCTGCCGTTTGAATTTACCTATTCTATAGTGAGGGGTGATTGTATGGCGAATTTGATTGTTAGAGAGGTATAGTTCAAAGCTAGGTAGTAAGTTAGGAAATCTTAGGAGTTCCAGGTAGGGGTAAAGAGACACCTGGTACAACCCCAGGATTCGTCCGCCCTAGAGCCGACACCTGTCAAATTTGGATGTGGAGAGTGGGAAGAGGTGCAAACAAGAGGCGACCTCGTGGCAAGACCAGTGGTAGCGTGGAGCGCAACCAAGTATCGAGGCAAGAGAAGTCCGACCTTGGCTGCGACCAGGGCAGTTGTGTTGGGGTCCCGCCTGATCGCCGAAGTGACGACAAGTGAGGCATGCGACCTACATTCATAATCTAAAAGCAATCCAGGTAGGGGAGAAATTTGCGTCTTTTACAGGAGCGATGGCGCATATCGGGAATACGTCACTGAGACGAGTTCAGTAAAAGACACCTTGAAAGATACAAACTGTTACTAGAGTAACATCTGAACTATGAGTTTACTATATGTAAATCGTGATACGACGGCGGCTGGAGAGTGTAGGCCTCAGAAACACTGCGTCGAGATGTAGAAATGACTGATGCGGACTTGTGAAACTGTGTGTCGTCCGAACTGGTAGCTTGTGAGAAATATATTCCGTGGAGAGGACTGCGTACGTCACGGAGGAAGAGATGACTGCATGGAACTTATATAATTGATGCAGCCGGAACTGTTA
Source organism: Lanistes nyassanus (assembly GCA_004794575.1). NCBI lineage: Eukaryota > Metazoa > Mollusca > Gastropoda > Architaenioglossa > Ampullariidae > Lanistes > Lanistes nyassanus. The sequence continues at coordinate 69,987 of SMGT01014165.1, forward strand.
ACTTGAGATTTCGGACTTATTGTTCATGAGAAGAGAGAACTGAAGACAACTTAAGGGAGATAAATATTCAGGATTATGTTAGTGCAGAGGAGCACTACCAGAACAAATAGTGCTTAGTAAAGGAAATACTGGATTTGTCGAGGATATTGTTTAGCTGATGTGTTTGAAATAAACGCTTGAGTTTACTTGAAAATTAAAGTGCAGATCTTCGCTAGCATCGTTGAAGGTTAAGCTAGGGAGATAAGGGTTGATGGTTGAGAGATAGCAGGCAATTTTGTCCAGTCTACAATTGCTGGTTATTATGGGGATTTTTGTGGGGTATTTTGGTTTTGTTTCGTTGCTGTTGTTACTTTGTGATAAAGTAGTCCACCATAGGCCTACTTACGTGACCGGCATATTTTCGCTGTTCTGCTGGAGCGAACACCTGGATGTTTAAATTGTAGTAGTAGAGAGCAGGGAGAAGTAGTGGTAGATGATTGAGTACGGAACTGAGATTGAGGTCTGATTTTTTAAAAATTGTTCTTTAAGTAAGTGTGTGTGAAACCTTGAGGAAGCAGAGTGAAGTAGCTGAGGGGTGAATTTTTCTGGGTGTGTGAGTCTGAGGTGGAATTTTAAAGGTACTTTAGTTACGTCCAGTGCTCGTGGGTGATAATAAATAGTGGTGGGTCCTATTTATGTTACCGGAGTTGAGTTTTGTTTGAGTGACAGGAGAGTGAAAGAACACGAAGCACGTGCTCCCACTAGGTCGTCTGACATGGATGGGGGTGGGGGTCGTGACACTGCCTTAGCAAGCAGAAGTGAAAAAGCAATGAGAACAATCATGTGATTGATGTAGATTCTGCTTAATCAGTATTTTAATCACAAACATGGAAAATACGAAGATACACTAACAGGGCTCGAAATACTACCTGTTATGCTGCACATATAAGTACTGGTCAAAAACTTTTTTCTTTGGTTGTTAGTTAGCTGAAGGTGCATTTCTTCAAAATTTGGGAGGGCTTCTGCACACACTTAATCAAACTGTGTGAAATCAGCATGATGGTGACAAAAGCTGCCCCCTGTATTTCCAGAATGCATGCTTCTTTTCTGGGTACCATTCTTTTAAAAACAAATTCGACCCCTAGCCATGCACAGCATGCATCAAAAAACACGATCAAGACTGATCATTCAGACAAACAAGAGCTTGTAGATCAGTAAATACTATATCTAGACCCTCAGTTCCTAAAAGACTACACATACAGACACAAACACTAATTAAGCTTAATGCACAAGCAACAACAGTTTGTAGCATACCTTAGAGTAGTAGCAAGGGCTGCAGCAGTCTGCCACTCTCCTGGCAGGATGCTGAAATCTTGACGAATGATGATGACCAGCATGTGCACAAAATTATATTCCCACACCGCCTTCCGCAACGCTTTTCCATCTGGTGTTTCTGGTGGAGCTTTCTCCAGAAGAGCTTGTGCAAAGTTCAAGCATTGACTTCGATTCTAATGCTACTCAAGCTTAACAGCGTTTTGTGAAAGTCATTTTTGAACACTAATAATAATATTATAATAACATGTTTGAAGGTAATAAATTTAAGTAGTTGCAAGACATTTGTTGTGACTGAGACTGAGAAAGAGAGAGATAGAGATAGAGGTGGGATTGGGAGGGGGTAGCACAACTCGCATTTAGGATCGGCAACGTACTCTTATCAATAGTATCATCATGCTACTGTTCACTGTTGCCCTGTACATCATCAGTGTTTGCATTAACCTCAAGTTCAAGCGAATAATATTTATATGTACGTAAGTTTTATGTCAGCAAATACTGCAAGTGCCTTCTGGCTTCTATGGCTCTCCGTTTCGTTGATGCGTACTACACTAGATTCTACAGTAAATATAACAACTACTGTAACTGTGTCAGCGTGTGAACTACGAACTTAGACGTAATCAAAGAACAACTCAACTTGGAACTAGAATACCTCTGAGTTTCAGCAAAACAGCCGGCATTCGACGTTCACGAGTGTGCGAAATTTCTCTTGCCAGAACCAGGATTTTGTCGTTTCCGCTGCTTTGGTCGGAACTTTCCATGTTTAATAATTAACTATCGCTTTCTCTTCTTTGATCTGTTCCTATAGTTCTGTTACGAAAATACTAAGAACATTCACCAGCAAGCTTCTGCACGTTTCCAATGGGTTATCGTTCTTAACAAGTTAGAATGGCCTCCCTTATGTTACCGCTTTAAAAAAGTGACTTACTGGTGTCATGTTGTTGGCATGAGTTTATTGTTAAAGGCAGGACGAACGATGTTGATGTTTTCAGTAAAATTACAGTTGCCTTGCTATGAAGATGCTTGCCAATCTACCCAAGATAAGGCGATCTGAATATGTTTTTTATCTATTAGGTGACGCAGTTTTATTACCTTCACCTTGCAGGTGTGCAGCGAGGGGGAGAAGGGTGTTGACTTGCCATCCGTGAAGATCAGCCCGTGCGTGCTGTTGTATCTTGATAACGTTTACTTGATAACAGTCATTACTGCGAGAATAGTTATCCCAAAGGTCTTTTAGTAGATAAAAGATCTTAGGTTATCTTATGTAATGTATTGGAAATTCACTCTTTTGGGTATCTCTATCTATACAGTAGTGAGTAGAACCAAAGAAAACACTTTTTATACGGCAAAATGAAAATATAAAATCGTGCGCCTTTTAAAGAACTAAAAAGAACTTGATTTTACTGGATTTCCGGCATTATGATTGGTTGATCGTACCTATGTGCCTGTCTTTAATTAAATCCGACTATATTTCCGAGTGGGCACTCCCTAATTTAAGTTACTACTTTTGTTTACCCCCTCGTCTCAGCTTCTACATATTCAATATGCTTACAGAGCCCTTTCCTATGAAGTTGCTAGAGTATAAACACAAGACTCAACAAAGTTTCACCAATACATTTGCCCATCTTGTGTTCACACTATGAGCTACATTTTCTAAGCCAACTCTTTTATAGAGGCAAATTTTTTGGTCCTCTTTGTAGAGACAGAAGTCCACCCAATATTTTGTTTTTAAAATACACCTTTAAAAGGTATTAACACATACAAATAGGTTTGAAAGTTAGATTGCATTGTGCTTATTTTAGAATAATAGCCAGAATACTTCTGCAAGAGAATGTAGAAACCAATCTAATAATAAAAACAGGAAGTAATTTAGAATGCTGAATAATTTGACAGTCTTCTGTAAAGGCCAATTAAAATCTGACAATACACACTCAGAGCTCCCCACCTGACTGTTGCTGTAGGGGGATTATTGAAGTAAAAAGTCAGATACTCTCCAAAATGTGTATTTTTATCCATGGGCTTATTTTCCTCTCCAGATCCCTCAATGAAAATTACAGGTTAAGCATTATTTTCAGTTATTCTATGAGTATAGAAATTAAAAAGCATCTGGTTGCTTTTATTAATATTTTATTAGCATGTCAACTGTTTACAAAATATTTAGTAATCTGTTGCAATGTGAAGGTCACTAAATTTGGAGGAAAACCTCTCTCTCACTCATTTATACTAGGAAATAATAGAATAATCTGAAGCCCCTGACATGATTTATTTGAAAAGTGAAAATCCTACATTGAAAAAGAACAGCATGAGTCATTTTTTTTCCTTAGCTGCAAGGATCAATAAAAAATACAGGCAAATTATCATGAAATCAAAAGAATATTGTGAAACTGTTTTCACCAAATGTTTAAGTCAGAATATCTTGGCTCTACAAAGGAAAACTCAATCTGAAGTGTCTAAAACTTTGTCAAGTTGTTCTTGGACAGGCATGAGGACCTGTAATTACTAGTCAGTTTTTCAAAGATAGGCAGCATGCCGGCTTCATTTCACCAAGTTCTTTTGTAGTGGAGCTCCTATCGTCAGGCTGGTCAGGGTTGCCTTCACCATTAGACTGTCGAGTAGTGGCCCAAAGTGAGACCTTCTTTCTGTCTTTTTTTGTCTGATTTTGATTGACAACTGAAGTGAATGGTAACGGAAGTCGCAAGCTCCAATTACTTCGCTGCCTAGTGGCACACCGAGACCAATAAGCGTTGGCTATGCAGCATTTTTTAAGCACATATTTTTGCCAAATTTAACATGCGGATTTTTTTCACTTTGTCGGATTTTCGGATTCTTGTCAAAAACAGCAGATGAAATATACTGACCTCTGCGCACTACCTCTCCTCCACCCCCCCCCCAAAAAAAAGTCAACAGAGCATGTGCATGGGGCAGCATAGTCTGTTTTGGGGCTAGCTGTAGCAGGATCATTATGCACGAAGTAAGTTCTTTTCATACTGGCCATGAAGAATGTATTAATAAAAATAAAGACGGGGATAATGTAATGTCCTTAGAATATCGAACTATATAGTTTGGGTAGCTCTTGAGTAATCTGGGGAGTTATCGCGCTTACAGATGATTTGGGCTTCATGTTCAATGTTGTAAACAGGCACTGCTCTGAACACCCAACATTAAACAACACGCGAGCAGCTTTTAGAGTATATATGTATTTGTACGCTTGAAGACAATAAATTGGTGACCAGGATGACTTCAGCAGGCCTCCCTCCTTTTCCGCGTTTTGAAGAACAATCAGCAGGTATTCGATGGAATAAATGGCTTGGGAAATTTTTCACTTGCTACGGGCGCTTGACCTCACCAATGACGCAAGAAAAAGCGATGCTTCTTCACGTAGGAGAAGAAACGTACGACATTTTCGACAGTTGTACAGATGAACAGAAAGGGATTGGAGCAGGAGATGCACATAACAGTAAAAATGAATACTCTGTGACAGTCGTCTCGCTGATTATTTTACGCCAAAGAAGAACATTTGAAGTCTTCAGGTTCAGACGGACAACAGAAGCACAAGGCGAGACCATGGATTCTTTTCACACAAGACTTCGTACACTGGCAAATACCTGTAAATTCCATGATGCAGATTTAGAAATTCGGTCACAAATCATACAAGGAAGTACTTCAGCAAGACTGACAAAAAGCTTTGAAAGATAACTACAGTCAAAAGTAAGTGTTGGACAAACCCCGCGCACTTGCACTCAGAAACCAGAGCAGCAGCAATGGAGGAACATAAAAATGCAATCAGATCCACTGGGTCTTCATAAGGCAAGAATACTGGTAACAACAGCAACAATTCTTATGGAAAAAGTTTGTGGAAATGTCCGTAATAATTCCAATTCCAGTGGTGGTGGTGAAGTTTTCAGTGATGGTCATTGAGGTGTACAGATGCATCAGTCTGATGGTTCAGCATATCAGCGTTGCACAGAAACTCGTGGCAACAAGAACATTTGTAGAAAGTGGTGGTTTGTTTCCCCATATTGTTGTCTGCCCAGCTAAAGGCAAAGTTTGTCATGTATGCAGCAAAGTTGGACATTTTGCCAGAGTTTGCAGATAAGGAAAAGAATAACAAAGTGCAACAAAAGTGAGATCAGATACATTAACAGTGAGAACAAAACAGGCGAAGAGGAACGAGTGTGTAGATGAATATATTTTTGCTGTTGGTCAGAAGTCAGCAACCCCCACCGTTACTCTTCTTGTTAACAAACAGCTGATCACATTCCTGGTTGATACTGGTGCTGCTTAGTGTAAGCATTATTGACTATTCCTCATACCAGACTCTGCATCCCAAACCTAAACATATTTCTCCATGTTCTCAGATCTATGCATGTGGGTCATAGAAACCAATGCCTGGCTGAGATCATGCACAAAGGCATGACCAAAACAGCGAATTCTTCATCATCAGACATGATGCAAAACAAACACTTTCAAATCTACTGAGTGGTAACACTGCCCAACAACTTGAGATCATACATTTTGCGTTGTCACCATCACTAAAGATCTCTGACATAACTAAGGCATACCCAAAGTTATTTGATGGGAAAAGCGGCAAAATTTCTGGCATCAAGATTACATTTCATGTCCAACCAGTCCCCCAACATTGCAGATGCATACCATTTCAGATAGGCAAAGATGCAAAAGCTGAACTTGATCGTCTGAAGATTATACCTATAATTTATAGAAAAGGTTTATGTTCCACCCCTTGGGTTGGTTCAATAGCAATTGTGCCCAAGAAAGATGGAGGACCAAGGTTACGTGTGGACACGAGAGGCAGATAAAGCTATCGGATGCAAAAAGCATCCATTGCCCGCAAGAGACCTCATTTCTGAGTGAAATAGTTGTTGTCTTCAGCAAACTTGATTTAAGCAGTGCATATCAGCTTGAGTTGGGTGAAGAGAGTCGATACATCACAACGTTCACAACACAAATAGGACTACATAGAAACATTTACTATTTGAAGTGCTGCAACAAAAATTTTCCAAAATACAATCTCACAGATGTTGAATGACATATCAGGGGTATAAAATCTTTCAGATGACATTATCCATGGAAAGTGCCAAGCAGATCATGAGAAGTCTCTTCATACAACAATGAAAGGGTTGGAAGAAAGAGGAGTCAAACTGAACAAAGAAAAATGAGAAATCTCTGTTAATGAACTGACACTTTTTGGTCATGTGTTCCGCGCAGAGCGAATCAAACCCGACCGCAAGAAAATTGACACCATTGTCAATAGTGAAGTTCAGAAAAACGTGAAAAAACTCCAATCATTCCTTGGAATGACGCAATATGTTGCATGATTAATGCAAAATTACACTTCACGCACAGAAGCCCTTCGCAAGCTGACAATGAAAAGTACACTATGGCATGGACCAAGAGAGAACAAATAGCATTTGAAAACATCAAACAAGCACTAAAGACAATACATATAACATCAAATTTATGAAAGTGTTTAGCACGTCATTTGACATGGCCTTAGTAGCAAGCTTCTTTTTTTAAAAATAAACTCCTACAGTTAACAATTGTTTCCCACTAAGGCTATAAATGTATCAAGTATCTGAATGCTTTCAAGTTGTCGGATAAGGGTTAGCATATCATTGCCCTTTTGCTGTGATCAGTGGGCATTCGCTGTATATAGTTGCAGTTATAGCAATGCTGATCTGTCTGTCCTCTGGTCTAGCATCAGGCACTTGCTAGAATTTCATAGAGTCTCGGATGCTAGGATACAGCTGGAAAAAACCCTGAAAACAGAATGTGAATAGTCAACTGAGCTAAGTCAAGGGAATCATTCTTAGCATGGAGAAACCAAATATGTTTAAGTGTGGAAAAATGGCAGTGACTGAGATTATCAGGCCAAAAAATGGGGCTTGAAAAACCTTGAATCACGTATAGATCTAATTTTTAGATTGCTTCTACAGGATGACAACGCAAAAATAAAAGTAGATGGCTTCAACTGTTCAAAAGATTAAGGTGCACAAACATTTTCATCATTTGAAAAATAAAAAGCCCCAAACCGTAAAATACCTTCAAAGTCTTTGCATTAAAGCAAGGTTCTACATCTTGATTTATGAAAACAGCAACAAAGAACTGCTTACCCTAAATAGATCAGTGGCATGTACAACACTGGTTGTATCCCCCATCTCACGGATTGAATGCATTGCCAGCTGAGGAGCACCCACATCTACTGTTGCCATACCCAGCTTGGCTGACATAATGGGTCCAATTGTGGAACCACATGGAGAATCGTTTCGTACGACAAATTCCTGCAGCAATGACAGATTTTAGTTTTTGATGGCTGTTTTACTTTTCACTTGGTCCGTATCCCCAACACCAGAAACACGTAAGCACCAGTTAGCACAATTGGGATGTGCTTCCGCTTTCTCTTAATTTGTTTTTGTTTTTTTGGTAAGGTGCTACTGTGTTGCTACCAATTTGCCAATGGTAAATGAAGAAGCATGTTTTTACAATTCGATGTACATGTGGAAAGCAGGTTTCTGTTGTTATTTACACCCAATTTGATTATTGTCTGTAAGCACAGGCTCAAGGCTTCCTCTGTAAATTATGGTCCCCATTCACAATGACCCTGTAACACTCCTACTAAATCATATCAAGATTTGCATCAAAACGAGCCATATTTTGAAAGTACTATGTGACTGCAATGTAAGGGTCCCCATATACATTGTAAGTTAGCCAGTCGATTGGCCGATGGCATGGCCTTCACATTGCTCTAAACTGTTTATTAATGACTGCTTTACCTGCAAATAACAGGGTTAATATATCAGGATAAATATGTAACCATCTCCTGTCAATGTGTCAAATGTGCTGCAATAGACAGGGTTTTTTTTTTGGGGGGGGGGGGGGGG
>SMGT01014165.1:78521-115914 GCA_004794575.1 Lanistes nyassanus
ACACACAACAGTTTCACCTTTCCATTGTGATGCCGAAGAATAGATCTTTCAAAATATGTAAAATATATTACTGTGAATGTGGTAGTTTTTAACTCTTTGGCCCCGGCGGCGGCGTAAATGAGCCAAGAGGACGCGGTGTCGACAAACTTACGACGAATTCAAAACTTTGCAGCGACGCATTTAACGGTGTAAGGGAGGTAAACCTTATATTATTGTGAAGCTCTATCGTCCGTTGTTTCCCCTGCACTGTCTAAATGAGTTTCGGAAACAGTTTCGGCTTGCCCAACGAGGTTTAGTGTAGTGACCCTTCAGGTCTACTTCCGTCGTTCACACTGGATCTACGGGTTTAATTTGTTGTGTGTTGTTTTGTGTGCAAAAAGTGACTGTATTTGGGACCAAATAGTAAGTAGTATTTAATATTTTCAACTAGAAAGTATTGTTTCCATTGTGTTGCCGAAGAATAGATCTTTCTAAATATGTAAAATATATTGCTGTGAGTGTGGTAGTTTTTAAGCGGTAATTTTTTTTAAACGTTAAATCTATGCGGCCTCTATGCGGCCTCTGGGGTTGCTAGCCCTGCGGGTCCCTACGGGGCCAAAGAGTTAAGCAGTATATTTTTTAAAATGTGTAAATCTATTCGGGCTCTATGTGGCCTCTGGGGTTTCTTAGCCCTGAGGGTATGGGTTCAAAGAGTTAAAAAAATCAGGACTTCTCATGCACAGCGATTTTTGCCGTCTTGGCCTATAGACTTTCCGCTTAACGGGAAGTTGACTTCACTCGGGCTTAAGACCTCTCATACACACCACCCCAAGGTCAGTAACACCTTGACCCTTGCTCTAGAGCCAGCACCCTGACTAGAGGTGTGAACAGGGACCCCCTGACACCTAACCTATGCTCACCTGACTTGGTGATTACGTGAGCAAGGTAGATGGCGGATTACACAAAGGGATTAAGGGCTTAATGCAAGAGGGCTGTTTATGGGTCGCAACTAAAATCTATGGTGCAATCTCTTTGACCCAGGAGACTCCAACTTGTGACAGCTAATCAAAATGGGCTAAACAGCTAGAAAATTACCTGCAGGGGAACACCAACACGTTCAGCCACTTCTCGAACAGTAGCTGATGTTATGGCTGTGGTAGCATACCGCTGGTTGGCATTGAACTTGATAACAATACCCTGTGAACAAACACAGGAAACAATAACAGTTAAATAGGACTGACTCAGATTCTGTAATGTCTGTACATGTACAGTGTTGTAGATGTTCTCTGAAAACCCTCAGAATGAACAAGATCGTACATTTGCAACAAACCAAACAACCCAGACAGTGAAAACAACTCATTCACTTACACATAGCTATTACTTACAAGTTCCCACACCTGATTATGGAAAGTGTGGTCATGGCCATTTAACAGTAAACATCGAGACTCCTGATACATCCACTTTAGCTAGTAGATGAATGCACGCACATTCCAACCAGAAAATGAACAGCAAGTACCAAAAAAAAAAAAAAAAAGGTGGGTGTGAAACCTGCTCAGTAACTGAATGAACAACAGAAATTTTGCATCCGTGCGATTTACGGGATGTTTTTAGCATAAACTACTTTGCATGGCAAAGCCCATGTAAACAGCTTCATTTCCATGTAAATGACAATGATTGGAAAAGAGTGGCTTTCAATACTTAACTCAAAATGCCCACTTGTGTTTTGTTGACAAACAAACCACTTTGCAAAATCCATTTCCTCGGTTATATCTCAGATACGTACTTGTACAAGAACATTAAAACAAAGCGGCAAACAAAGGGATTTTATACCCTTGACGATCTTGCTCCCAGGAGTTTATACCCCTTTATCTAATATTTTAGAGGGTTTTGAAACCTGAACAAGGGCAAAGATCATCTATGTTTACAATACCAACTCCTTCCGTCAGGCTGTCAGCATCCCCATGTTAATAGAACTGTTAACTAAGGTTACATTTTTTTTTGGTTACTGAACATCCTGCCACAAACTAGGTGCTTATCAAGACAGTGTTGCTGAGGCAAGTTAACATGCTGCCATGCTGGGACTGCTGTCACAACAGAAGCTTCAGTCACACTATGATGCAGACACTAGGACAACCAATCCTAGTACTGTTCCATATAGTGCCAGGTGTTTGGCAGGGCAGCTACTAGATTGTCAAATTTAAGTCTTAGGCAATATTCCGCCAGGGTCCGAACCACCAACCTCTAGCCTTGGAAGCAGACACCTTAACTGTTAGAGGTTGATAAGGTATGCCCCCAATAGCCATTTTTTTCTATGCATACTTGTGCACACAGGGTGTGGACACATATGGATGCATGTGCAAATATGCAACTGAGTGGTGCATGATTTAAAAATACTGTGGTGTCATAATTTATTTCTGTACTATAATATATTGCTGTCTAAATGTGTCCTCTCACGGATACTAATTTATGCAGTAAACACAACATGAGAAAACAAACAGTACACTATACTGAGTACTAAATGAAGGCCAACAGGAAGTGATAATCAGGTAACAATCGAAGTGATAATCTAAACCAGCTTGCGTCTTGTGCTGTTTGGGAACTGTGCCATGCGGTATCAGAAGCACACTCATGAATATTAGAACACACTTGAAAGCAATTCTTGATTGCAAAACCTGTAATTACTAGGGCTAAGATTATACCATTCAAAAAGTAAGAATATTATTATTAACTCTTTGGCGGCGTAAATGAGCCAAGAGGACGCGGTGTCGACAAACTTACGACGAATTCAAAACTTTGCAGCGACGCATTTAACGGTGTAAGGGAGGTAAACCTTATATTATTGTGAAGCTCTATCGTCCGTTGTTTCCCCTGCACTGTCTAAATGAGTTTCGGAAACAGTTTCGGCTTGCCAAACGAGGTTTAGTGTAGTGACCCTTCAGGTCTACTTCCGTCGTTCACACTGGATCTACGGGTTTAATTTGTTGTGTGTTGTTTTGTGTGCAAAAAGTGACTGTATTTGGGACCAAATAGTAAGTAGTATTTAATATTTTCAACTAAAAAGTATTGTTTCCATTGTGTTGCCGAAGAATAGATCTTTCTAAATATGTAAAATATATTGCTGTGAGTGTGGTAGTTTTTAAGCGGTAATTTTTTTTAAACGTTAAATCTATGCGGCCTCTATGCGGCCTCTGGGGTTGCTAGCCCTGCGGGTCCCTACGGGGCCAAAGAGTTAAATGTTGGTCTTGGCAACATCTGGAATTTTTTAAGGTACTTTCAGTATTTGATGATTAGCAAGAAATTATGGAGAACATAATTCTCTTTCAGTTAGGATGAAAGTACATAAAGCGAAGACACTAACACTGTTAATATCTGTTAGTAACAAAGAAACCAAAAAAAGTTTTAAAAGATTTATCTCAGACTGACTCCATGGAAGGCAGGTTGATGATTGCTTTCATGTTTGTCTCTGGAACAGAAGGTAAGAAACAGAGTAAATGAAGTCTGTAAGGTTCAACTCATTAAGACATCTATCAAAAGATGTTCCTACATGATGCAATGACTTAACAGGTGCCCTTCCAACAGCAGTATTAACTGCTTCATATGGCCTTTGCTTTCATTTTTTTGTGATCAAGTAATTAAGCATATTTCTCTTGTCCTTTCAATTGTGCATAATCATGCATATGTATATTTGTTTATAAATATTTGTTGTGCAACACAGTTTTCCAGGTGAAACTGACGAATAGTTAGGGTGAAGTGCATGGGCTTGGTCAGCACTGATCATGAATGATTTGCTGATGGACTCTTCAAAGGCAGCCGGGTTCTTGCTGTCAACACTGATTCGACGGAGAACCAGCTCTTGGAAAAATGAGTCGGCACCTTGCGCACTTGTAGAGCCTACCTGAAAATGAACACAGATTCATGGTTGGTTGGTTATTTTAACCTTGTCAGTAAAGAAAGTTAAGATAAAGTTGTGACCCTTCAGCATGAAATGAGTCTTAAAGTCCCTGTCAGATTTTGGATTTTTGGTTGTTTCGAGTAGTGCTTTTTTCTCATCTTTGTAATGGTGAAAACCATTTTCAGATCTGGTTATTAGTTATAACACTGCAGTTTTGAGAAAACTGCCTCCAAACATTTCCAAATTTCTTTGTATAAATTTCTTTATTTTACCTAATTTTATAACATTTATAGCACAACATCTGAGCAACAAATTGCCAAATTGTTTTCGAAAAATCTGAAGTCTTGTTTTTGGTGTGCATTGGCTAATGTCAGAATTCACTCAGTGTTGTTTTGTTTACATGGGATTCCTTATTTTCCAAGCTTTCCATGGACTAAAATTTCAAACTGCAGCCAATCAACCATGCACAGTTTCAAAATACATGAACTAGACTTTCCATCAGTATGTTTCGATGAATCCATTCAATGTAAAAAGAGGGTAAGAAGAGGTTAAAAATCAGCAACCTCATGTTGATAAAAGTCATAAGTTTCCATGTCGTAATGATCATAACAGCAAATTTTAGATAAGCTGGAGGCTATATAGATTAATAAGACACCATCATGACATCACCATTTTGACATTTTGACATCAGTGGCCAGATAAAAATGATGTTTGAATTCTTAAATCCCAAAAGCAGTACAACACTTTTAGTAAAAGTTTAGGAATTAGTGTGGTGTTATCAGCTAGATCCAGTTATTTGGAAACTCAGAACTAATTGGCTGGATCAGGTTGTTGTAGCCAGTGTGAGGATGGTGGGTTTGCATCCAATCTCTGCCACACATACTTCCTCTGTATGCTGCACCCATTTACAAGTTGGCTGTTTGGTGAGGAATAAACCTGTACTTGCTAACTTGTCTTAAAAAAATAAACAGCATGATTAAAAAAAAACCTGTTATGTCCTTACTTCCTCATTGTCAAAGAGGCTAATCATACGGACACTGGAGTCAGTCTCCAGGCTTCCATCAGATAATGAGTCAAGCAGACCCTGCAAGAAAACCAATTCATTTTTTAAACTCATTTGCATTTCTCAAAATGGCCTACAGACCATCCAAATGGAGTTGGTATGATGTCTTTGAGTTAATATCTGTTTGTGTTAAAAGCAAGATCCAATTAAAAATCACAGATGTTTACTATAACCAGGCACATACACATCACACCATAAAATGTAATGAAGGTCCTGAAAACAAATCCTTAAACTGTGAACTGCTACAAACACAGAAATACAATGACATGCACAGTTATTGTTATGATGGCAAAAACAGTATTTATCCATGGCTCACACCTGACAGGCACAATATGCGTTCAGAAGATTGTCAAGACGTGGAGAGAAGATAAACTCCTCCAGTGCCCCTCCAATGGTTGCTGGCTGCGTATCTGCGAGGCAAAGTTCAAAGTCTCGCAGCTGATTTGGTAATACTCCCAACGTCTCACACAGGATTTTGACCAGCAGTGAAGAGTGTTTACCTGCCTGCACACAGAACCGCACCATACCAAAATTTCCAGCAACTTCAAAAGGTTGCACTAATGCCCGGCAAAGCTCTACCAATATTACCTCAGATGTTGACTTTACGGCATGAACTTTCAGACATACGAGTATCTGAATTTACTGTGGTACTATCGGAGGGGAAGAGGGGATGTGAACCAACCAACCCCCCCCCCCCCCCGCCAATCTTGTCAGCAAAACTAAGCAAGGGATTTTACATGCTGAGCGTTAATGGTGAATGCCTCATCCTGCAAAGGTAGTTCAAGGCAATAGGGAATGGCATAACAGACTCACTAAGCCCGTTACTGGTTTTCCCTCTTCACAAGGCGGCTGCCCTTCCAGCTGAGCTTGGGCTGTAGTGCTGAGTATGGGACACCTGACAAAGGCAATCAGTGATTATCATCACCACTCATCTTAGACAAAGAACATATTTTCAATTGATATTATTGTCATACGACCAGAGAAAATAACACTGAAACCAACTATTTTTGGCCTTTTGTGATGAGAATTGTGTAGAAGAACTGTTGGAACTATTCACTCCAATTTAAGCCAAAAGTCCAGGTTACCTCCATGAATGGATATGCAAGTTAAGCAAAAAATGCTCGGTTATTCTGTGACAAGAATTGAAAGAGGAAATTTTGTAAATGTTCGCTATAATTCAAGTCAAAAGTTTGGGAAACTTCCTTAAATGCAGACAACTTGTTCAGAAGTGAATCTAGTGACAATAAGTTGATGCAGTGGAAAGTAGCACAGGAAGAAGTCTGTGTGGGATGCGATTCATTCATAAAAATGTTGTATCCTGAGCTCAGTTTTATGGAATCGTTTGTAAACTTACAGTTAATGTTAGTATGAAGATTATCTCTAGGATGTATGATTGATGAGTGGAGTACAGGACTGAGAACGTCTATAAATGTTACAAGTCTGCACTGAAGTCACAAGAGTGGTGGGAAAAAATCACCTATTTGCAGTCAGCACAAGTTCCCAAACCTAAGTTGGAATTTTTTGGCTTTGTGTGCGTGAAAAGACTTGCTGTGGTACAAATAACACTAACTCACACAGGGACTGGTGTTAATGGGCTGTTTTCCTTCTGGCAAGAAGTCGAAAGACATATCGCCAAAGAAAAGAAAGGCATACTAACAGACAACTGAAATATCATGAAATTACAGTGACAATGGAATGGAATGAGAATTGTGCATAACTGTAAAGTAGAGATGTGTGTATTTTCTTGGACTCCAGACAACATGATGTAACAGATTTGTGCGTGTGATAATACTTGTGTTGATGAGTATGAGTTTTTTCTACTTTCATGATTAAATAACCTATAAACCCATATTGTCTTGTGATTTATGGCAACAAATGTTACTGCAATAGGGAGAAAACTGTCATAGAACAGCACCATCCTGCACACAATCTTAAATTATACCTCTCGGTATACGAATAAGCACACTTGTTCACTATCACACTATCACCTTGTTAGGTACTGTGGTAATTCCGTCCTCCATGAAAATCTACCATGAGCTATTGCAGTTCTGAACCATATCCCTTTTCACCAGAAATTAAATTTGTATTAAGCAATTACAGCCATCACTGCACAGTTGAAATCTTATTAAAGTGAAATTGTCATCAGTAGTGAGAAAAGATAGAAATTAAAGTCAACATACAGATGATTCTCTTTGTTTGGACCAAAATTTTCATTGATATCACGCTGTAGGTGGATTGCAAGGTGAGGAATCCGTAGTATCGGTCGCTGGATGTTGACAAGCCTATGTGTCAGACTGTCTCCCTCCTGCCAAAACCCACATAGTAGGAAGTCAAGAACAATGCAAACAAGATTTGCTGAAAGCATTGGAGTTACAAATGTGACTTATTTCAAAACCTTGGTGATGGTTCCAAAAGAAAAATTTCAGGGGAAAAAACCCCAAGATCAACAAAGTCGATCATCTGTGCTAAGATAAATTATAAGGTAATGTTGCTCACCTTGACTATTACTCTACCTGCCACAGTCAAGTCTCGGTCGAACCAGGTGTTCCATATGCCACCACCATAGCATTCCACACCCACCTGACAAAATCCATTACGCACCTTGCCAGAGACAGGTTTGACCTACACAAAAACCCCGCAAATATTTTTAAAGTGCTTCAATAGCACATTGTGTTGTATATTCTTATAAACTCTCATTGTGATAAATCCTGTCAAACTCTCCTATCAATCTGCTGTAAATCCAGTTTATAGAAAATGATCCTGCATCTGTGGGAGGAGCAAAAGATGAAATTTTCACTCACTGTGATCTCTTCCATGCATACATACAAACACACTCACTCTGTCCTAAGGAATGTCAAAATCAATTTTCGGTCAATTGTAGATTTATATGCAGTGACAGCAATAAAAGAAAGAGAAAGTTTTTTTAACAAAAAACTATTCAATGAATGCGATAGGGTTTAGAGCATGAGGTACTGGATTTTGAAAATTTAAAGTATTTTTCTAGAACAGTACCCTCGGGAAAATCTCTATGTAAACCAAAATCATTCACTTCCATTCAAGGACAACTGCCGTATTACATAGGCTTACCTTTAGACAAGGACTGTCTGTGTGTGCACCCACTATGCTGAAGCCATTTCCAGGTTGGTATTTCCCTCCCACAGCAAAAGCAATGATGGTGGACTGGTTTCTAGTCACAAAGTACTGCAGAAAACATAGACAATACCTGAAATATCAACAGCTGCTACACTTTACAAAACTAAAAAGTCAGATCTGGCATCAAGCTATTTAAAACTCCACAGACATGTCACAAATGCCATTTTTCAAAATTCTAAGGGTATTATTTCTCATTCACATCCTTAATACACAAATCTGTCCCGCAAACAACAGATAATAGCATAAGTACCTACTACATGCTGTCTACATATGTACCACAGATCAACTCACTTTGTAACATTACTCCAAAATAACAAATCAAAGTACTAGACAGAATCCCAACCTTTTGCAGAGGTTTGACAGACCAGCTGTCTCGTTCCAGCAGTTCCACAAACCCATGAGCCAGAAGTTTTCGTCTGATCTCATCCACGGCTGTTATTCAAAGCAAATATACCTCATATTTGTCAAGTAAATAAATCACATCACAAAAGTCACAGCCACAACAAACACAAAGTTAAACAAATGTAAAATGCTGGTATAAATGTATGCAACATTCTTGTTTACAACTGAGTTTTTTTCTGCTGTTATCATCACTATTTAGGACTACTATTTTTGTTGTTGTTCTATGCTACCATCGAAAGAAATCTAGCAGTCTTGAACAATCTTCTCCTTTTCACCACCCTTACCTCCATCAAGCTGTGTAATCTTTGATAGTGACAAATATCTCATACACACTACACTTTAAAACACAGACAATCTATCTAGGTAATCCTTCTATTATATCTAATTTTTGTCCATTGTAAAGAAAATAAGTACTTGTTTTTTCTCACAACCCCCCACATGGAATAGAAGTAACAATTATCACTGGGTCTTAGTTCAGAAAAAAAAATGGACACAGGAACATAAGAAGAGGGGAAAAAATGTTGGGAAGCTCACCATGAAATGGAGATGGAGATTTGTTGATGAATGCAATAAAATCATTAGCTGCCAGCAGCACTTTTGCTTTAGAGGCCTGAAAAAAAAAACCCAACAAAGTAACAGTCATGAGGCATAATCCTCTCTTCTAATGATGAGATATTGCCTTGTAAATATATCTTAAATCAGGACTGGGAAATTTGCTGACCTGGTGGCCCATGGCCACTAAAAATCTTATCAGGCCAGTAACAACCGCTTGACTGGAATCCACAAAGTATGCGAAGATGGGGGCACGCAAAGCAGACCTGGAGACTGGGCCTAATACTAGAAGAACTCAAAGCCATCAACCCGTCTAGGAAAGGGACCAAAAAAAACACAAAACAAAACAAATAAATTGCGAGACAGCAGGAAGTGGAGGACAACTGTTGAGGATTAACCTAAACAATCATAAATCACTAACCCCTTGGGCAACAGTTTTTTCACTGACTTTATCTACCTTGTGACAAGAATATCCCACACATAACATCACACCCAAATAAGACCAACTTTTCCATGATTTTTCAAGGTCACAAGTGACAGCTTCCACCATACTTATTTTGTCTAAACTATATCTTTAAAATGAGTTAACGAGATAGAATGCTAACAAAAAAAAAATGAATGTAATACACCCCCTCCCCCCCCCCCCCCCAAAAAAAATCTCCACACAACTGGGCTGCACGGTGGAATTTTAGTCGGCTAGTCAATTTCAAAAGTGAAAATGAAAATTTTAGTGTGGCTAATGTAAAGTTGCACTTTCCCCATCCCATAAAAAAGCATCTTCCAGTTACTGATATCTGAATGGCAGGTGTCAAATTTAGATTTTTAGAATATGGAGATAATTATAAGCAGACAAAATGGACACTTCTACAGCCAGTTAGATCATAGTCATGACATAGCTGAGCTATGGTATGCCTTTTATTTAATTACAATTTTGTTTTTGCAGGACTATTCTTGATGACAATACACTGAATACATTTGATTATACAGAAATTGTGCACAACCCTTACACTACAGCCACTGTCACCGAGATAGGGTCAGAAATGTTACGTGGAACATGGAACATTTCATGGCATTCAAATTTCCTTTATTTAAAGTGCAACTACTGCTTGCCGAAGTGACCAGTTTTTAATACAGTTGAGTGTAGATATAACACATTTTCGATCACACGGGATGTCCCGTGAGGCGTGACTTATTTGCATTTGGCCGTAGGGGATTGGGGTGTTTGGGGCCACCACTTTAGGGGGCCAGGATCGTGAGGGCGTTGCGCATCTCCTGTCCATCGCTGCCACACCCTCCCTAACCCATGGGCTCAGATACCCATTCTCAGCTGGATGAACAGGGGGAAGTGTACTGCGGCGTGCGGGCATCGAACCAGCCACTCCAACCACTCGCCATCCACTTCGATCACATGACTGCTAGTGCTTAGCTAGGGTCTTTGCAACCACACAGGTATATCTATGAAGTGAGCATTATAACGCTGCTTTGTCCTGAAAAAAATTTATAGCCAAAAGATGACCCACATTAGCAAAAACTTAATAAAACTTATAAGTTATTTTAGATACCATGATTGATCTCGTCTTCTGCTCCCTTGACTGCAAGTGTTGTATGAATCGCTGTTGACAGTAATCCTGACGACGCCCGTTCCAGAACACACTTGAATTCGAAGATGGTTTTAGTTCTTATATATATTACCTATTCTCAAATTTCTCCGTCCGTACGTCAGAGTTACTACATTTTACTTTGTCTAGGCACTTTGTCAGTTTCTGGCATGGACCCTTGGTTTCTGGGACTTGGATGCTCGGCGTATTTCCAAAAATAAAAGCTGACATTGGTTATTTACATCATGTATAGGTAAAGAACGCATGCCAGCATTAGGAAGCATTCTGGTTACGGTTATAATTCTCTCAGGAAGATCGATAAAGTGATTATCAATTATCATTGGCGTTCGGATACTTATTTACTATAATCTATATAATATATATACTAGTACATCTATAAGTTATACTAGATCTAGACTAGTACTTAAATTTGTGATGCAGCGTCTGTCTCTCTCGTGTTTGCAGCTGGGGAGGGGTTAGAAGCATGAGGGGGCTTTTTTTGTCACTGTGGATAAACTAAAGCTTAGTGTACAGAAAACCAAAGGGATGTTCATGTTGTTTCATCCATGGCCCACACTGTTGTCTGCTAGGCAGTGGTACTGTTGCATGCCATTTTTCTGTAATAGAACTTCAAGTGTGGTGATGTATGCATCGCAAAACTGAAGAAATTTCGAGAATGCTGCCAGTGTGATGGCTAGTTTAACTGAAGGATATACTGGTAACAAGAGTCGACCCATAGGATTTACAAGAACATAAGAAGCAAAAATGGACAACAGGATAGAAGGTATTGTTTAAGATACGTTATATTTTGGTTTTATGGAACAATTTGAGATCTTCGAAACGATTGTTGGTTGTGTCTTAAACAGTAAGACAAGTGTTTAAAAAATGTTTCTTTCATCATTATTAGTGTGTGCGGACATCATAAGTGAGTTTTTGGAAGTAGCCATACATAGTATTCTACACTGCCGAGGAGTTTACCCACCAGGCGTCTTCGGGCGCAGAAAGAAGTACAATGTACCAGTTCAGGTGAAATATTGTTTATCTACATGGGTTAGTCATAAACAGTATTTTGAAAGGCATACAAAAACCCAGTAAAGGCATGCTTACCTGTTACTGGTAATGCACTGAGATATTTGGGTTTGCAGGGGGGGGGGGATTTTTTGTTTTTAGCTATGTTTGTTTGATAAACGATTACTTTCTGCCTCCAGACTGCAAGGGATGGCACAGATTTTCGTGTGAAATGTACAGGTACGCAGACACTGAGACAGTTTTGTTTCGTGTGACCACATCATCTTTTTCAGGTTTGTCTTCACCCAGAAGTTAGCCAGTACATCACCAATGTCACAACATCAGTCAGATCTCTGCTTAATGACTCTGGTGCAGATAAGGTGTCAATTGTTATCTTATCTGCTGACTGTCGGCCATTAGAGAGATTTATTTTCGATATTTCATACAACAGTGATAACAGGTAAATGATATGATCTTTTAGTATCCTTTAATCTATTGTATTATTTTGTGATGACAGTATTGTAAGTGACTCGTACTTTTTTAGAAAGTATGTGGGACTTTTTTTCCCCTACCTTTTGTATTTAACTGAGAAAATCAATGTTACATGATTATTCCACAATGCTTAAATTTCTTAAAAAATAAATCTGTATGCATGTTATTTGACATTCTGTCTGTGGCGGTACGTGTACTACCACTGTCCTATACAGGTATAAATTCATTGATCACGTGTCTGTCAGATCTGACAAGGAAGATGATTACCTTTTACACCTGGAACAGTCATTGCGGGCCTTACTGTTGAAACTGAATGTGTCTGATGCATTGCTTCAGCCTCTCCCTTCAGGTACTTTGCACTCTCACGCTTACAGTGCTTCACAAGTCTATATTGGTGTTTTGCTTGTGTTTTTAATTTTGGCATTATATATATATGTTGAAATAGTTGCAAGAAAGTCTTCCACTCCAGAGACACGATCAAGCCCAGGCTTTCATCAAGTCAGAGAAAATATGATGCTGGCAAACACATCTCAGATATCTATCACACAAAGGAATGCACACTTCACAATTATTGTGTTACACACACTGAATGGGGGTGGGGGGATTTGTATTCCTATTTGAAACTACCTCTTCATGTGCAGATTCATACCTACATATGAAAAATGGATTTAGACATGCCAACATTCTTACACACAAGCCATAGCCACTTACATGCATCAGCATACAGCCATCAGGAGAGTAACAGGAGAGTTTTCCCACCACTTTCATACCACTGGGGATAGTTTGGCACAAGAGTACAGTAAAACCTGTCTTGTGGGGACACCCTTGGTTCCACCCAAAAGTGTCCCTACATGATGAGTGGCCCTTCATCAGGGGTGTCTCTAATTTCCAACTCAGGACCATATATACATGTACTTAATGTAAAAACTGTTCCTGTGAGATAGGATAGAAGGAGAAAAATAAGGAAAAAAATCATAAGAGCAGTAACTAGGTAGAGATGTAAACATGTTTATTGTATTTAGTTAAACTGAAAGCACGTTTGCCCAACACAAAGACAAAAACTAAACAGACTGGTGAAATGGGTAAAAAAAAATAAAGCACATATTTAAATGAATGAAATGTATGTTCAGTGACTTCCTTTACAATCTGCAGCAGATTCTTTGCAAATTAGATCGTACATGTGGACTGTACGTTTGGAAATGGCGTCACCAACGCCACGTGTGCGAGGAAATGTGCTTGGAGAAAAAAACCAACAGAGTTAATTAAAATAAACTAAAGATTTTCATCTGGAGGTCTGCACAAGGCAGGTTTTACTGTATTAAATTTTGATGTAGCATTTCAAATTGTTCTAGCAGCCACCTGATGGAAAGTAATTGAAATTCATGATGCAATCGGTATAATTACTTAGTTCATTGGTATGCACACAGTTGATAACTGGTTAATTAATATGGTCCAAATTATTACTATGATGTACACAGTGGTTGATAGCTGGTTATGTCCAAGTTATGGTGGCAGTGACTTTGCAGGATGCAGCTGGACAGTTCACGTTCATACACGAGAGTCTGCTGCCAGAAAACTAGAGGAATCTCAGAGTAACATGGTAGGCAGTCAGCAGGTGTGCTTGTCTGTGCGAGCACATCTAATAATAGATGGTTTCCTAGTATCATGTAAGCATGCATGACATCTGAAATCTGAAATCTTGAAATGGCAAATATTTGATAAGGCCTGAATTTTGAAATTATTGTGGGTGAGGACATCTGTGATATTTTTAAAAGATCTATTTAAATTTCAGCAAAACATCGGTGAACCTGTGAATTTATCTGCTTCATTTTGTTAAAGCATATGGTGTAAGTATCTATAAACATAGGGTCTGTAAAATTGTAATTTAAAATATTAAATTATAACCATTAGCACAGATTCTGC
The DNA here is from genome assembly GCA_004794575.1 of Lanistes nyassanus. Taxonomy (NCBI): domain Eukaryota; kingdom Metazoa; phylum Mollusca; class Gastropoda; order Architaenioglossa; family Ampullariidae; genus Lanistes; species Lanistes nyassanus. The sequence goes on from SMGT01014165.1 coordinate 92,584, forward strand.
TTGTCCATGTCTGCAGGATTTCCCATGGATTGAAGCGGAAGAGCGACAGCTTCAAATGAATGATGGACACATAGTGCCTCTGCGCTCTCTAAATTCACAGTTATTTAAAGTAATTGTGTTTTCCACTTTTTTACATTTTCACACCATTAAAGTGAGGGTAAACTCTCCGTGGCAAATTTGTATGCCTAAATAGAATCAAATCTGAGGAATCGCGTGGCACTGGTCATTTTACCAGAAGATCGACCGATCAGTCACTATTTTAATCGAAAGTTCTGCATTGAAGAACTGACCTAAAAAAACCCGGAACAGCCGAATCGAGGCTCATGACATCACCAGGGTAACAACAAAGACGGCATGCGACGGTCATACGAAACCCCGCACAGCCACGGTCTAAATAAAAGTATATCAAGCATCAGAATGCACTCTCTGAATTATCTGATGCATAATATGCCAAAAATTGACACTTGAGTACGTACATTTTAAATATTTGTGTCAGTACAGTTATCGTCTGCTCGTCCGCCGTGTACCGAACAGCCACAAACACAACGAACAGCCACCGAAATCCATGGTTTTAGGTCTAAATAAAAGGTTTTAAAGGTATATCAAGAATCAGAATGCACTTTCTGAATTATTTGTTGTATAATATGCCCCAAATTGATAGTTGAGTAGGTACATTTTACAGATCTGCTCTTCTGCCGTGTATCATTCCATTTCGAAACCCCGAATAGCCACAATTCGACCGGTATAGCACGTGCGAGAACGGATAAGCTATTATCAAAATATACTTTTATAAGTTTCTGACGCATAAGATAACAGAAAAATCACAGATGTATGGAGCTTTTGAAGGTATGTGTTTGAAGTGTCATTGTATCCTTGTCTGTCGAGATGCACGAATAGCCAAGAACAGCTATCAAAAGCTACGGTTTTAGGCTAAATAAAAAGTTTTAGAGAATGCACTTTTATAAGTATTTGATGCATAGTATTCCAAAAAATGACACTTTTTAAAGCTCCTGTAAAGGTTTGTGACTGTAATTTTATCGTCTTTTTACTGGTGTTTGTCCCGCATATTTTCCCCATTTTGATCTCTCTACTCAAACACCGCCAGTTTCTCACATAACAGAAGTGAAGATACCCGGTTGACGTCATATGGGAAGGGGACATAACCGATGTCACGTTTTCCAGATACATGTTCACAGAGTTATCTTTTTGCACTTTTAATATATAAACGTCATACTGAAAGTTTACCTCGGATTATGACGTTTTCTTGTCATTTCCCATGTATTAGTGCAGTATACAAGGGTTGTTAGGTTTGAGTGTACACTCTTTAAGTAGATGCATTACTATTAAAGAGAACTAGCTTATGATGTACTCATTGCCTTGCCATATTTTTGGGTCATGATGCAAAACTGTGCAGGCTGGTCCTGGAGCGTGCCTCATCAGCACTGAAAAGAAATTAAGTTACAAGTCTGTGCAGTCTGGTGCATTTTTGAGTTTTAAATGCTTGTCATTAGGAGGAGCCTGGATAGCTCAGTTGGTAGAGCTGCGGACTAGCGGGTGGAAGGTTGCTGTTTGAATCTAGGGGCCAAGGATTATTTCCTGGAGTTATACATTGTGCAGACTCCATTTGGTCATCTCCCTTCACATCAAACTGCCTCTCCACATTGGTCATCTTATTGCAGCTGTTAGTCTGGTGGTTCTTTCAGTGCACAGCTTCGCAATAAGATCCCATCTCCCATGGTGCAAAATCACTGCGAGGTGGAAACACTGTCCCTCTAAACCCTCCAACCATTTGTTAGGACTCGTATGTAGAAGTTGAGGGTAGATCCATCAAAATTATTTTTATTCCTGAGGATACAATTTCATTGCCACTCTTTTAAACGGCATACTATGCAGTTCTTTTAACTTTAAACACGATTTCACAATAAAATGTCCAGCTTACAGAGGAAAATAAATTTCCCTTCAAAGTGCATGTACCTAGTCTAAGCAGTTTTTCCACCATTGTTAGGAAAGCTTGCTGTTCTGTTTTCTATTTTTAGCATAACTGCAGGTCAAAATGTGTGGAATATTGTGATGTCTCAATTGTAGCCAGCTTTCTCACCATTTTTTTTTACCTTCTCTGTTGTCATCAGGTGCAGCTTTATGCTGAAGAGAGCAGCAACAAAAATTAGCTAACACTCTGCCCAAGTAGATCAGCTGCGTGATTTTCTTCAACTTTTTGTATCCTGTCATCTTGAACATTGATGCGGAGTTCAGCATCTTTTATCTTCCAGTAGTGTGATTTGCAGAACTACCACTGCAAAATCCCAGGTTCTGATTTGATTCCAAGAATGTCCAAGTCATTTGGTTGATAGAGAAATCTGTTCTTGCCTGTGGGGTCAGAATTTGTATACATGTGTGCACCCTTGCGGTTTATTTCTAAGGGTGGATATTATGTATAAATTGGAATTGTTAAAATTCTGATCACTCAGCTCTCTACATTACTTTACACAAAATATTTTAGCTTTTGGAACATATACGACCATAAAAAATGTTTGCCATTATTGGTTTGAGTAAAGAATATTATTCTTTAAGTCACTTCTGCATGCTGTACAAACTTTTCCCTTTCTGAAGGGACCTTGGCCTCACTGGAATAAAATTTCGTTTTGTTTCTTACACAATTTCCTGTTTAGCTAGTTATCTTCTGCGATGTCACATTTGAACCTGACCCCAACACACATGCAGATCCATAGCAAGACATAACACATAGCCATACGGTGTGTTTATTTAATGAAAGGCTGTGTGCACACCACTGGCTCTGGAAGTCGGTGTACAGACCAAATCCAGCAGGTCAATATTGCTCTATTAAAAAAAGTCATATCTCTTAGTTGAAGGTAGCAGCAAAATCATCTGGAATATTTAAATTAAAAATCTTGGTGACAAAAAGCAACCATTCCCAGAAGGTAAAAAATTCCCCCACTTTATCACAAGCTTTACTACTTGGAAAGACACTCCATGAAAATTTGAAGGAAGAAAGTGTCTGCTTGACTGAAGAGGCGGTGTGACACTAAAAACTTACAAACCAAAAAATGGGGAGGGGGTCAAACCCAAGTCAATAATTTGGTGGTGACGTAGCTTGGTCAAGTCTCAAAAAGCAGGGAGTAGTACTTTTGTCACAAAACCACTGATTATGTGCAACTAGATTCTGAATATGATGATGTATATGTAGAGCTATGGAAGGGCAATTAGCTTTCTGAGAATCTGAATATGTATAAATATTTACACATGCAACCCTCTCCAACATATTTTACAGTTTGCAAGTCTGAGGTTCATGGAAATGCCAAAGTTTTAACAACTGGCATTTTCACCATCAACAAGGCTGCACACACTAGTAACCACCTTCCCACACCATGCATCATTTTTTTTACACAAAACAAGGATGGTGTATAAATCTATTACAAATTACATGCATCATAAGTCTATTTACAACAGAGTAACAAAAGGTCTTACAAAACCCAGTGGAAACAGGAAATAATCCTCCCTCTGCAAACGCACACACATGCAGCCATCCACACCCATCCATGTACACACATAAACACACCCATAGTGAGAACAAAGAACATGGTTTGTCAAGAAAAATGGATAACTATGCTGCAGTTAAACATACCAATATCTTTTCATCTGACATGGAAAGAAAAAAATTGAGCAAGCAACTCAGAATGTGATAAAAGGGTTAACAACGCTGGATACTGACATAGTCAATGCAGGTCTACAGAAGTCATCAGAAAAGTAATGGTCTCAGTGCCAGACTTGCTACTAAATCTCCAATCAACTATTTAAAAAAGCTGCATTGCAGCCCGTTGACACAAAATATTTAAAAGCAAGAAAAAAATCTCCACTGTCCTCTTGATATAAAAGAGGTGGGGTGGGAAAGGCTGGAGTGAAGTAATCTGACAAGGAAAAAAAAAAGCATGGAAGGGAAAAACACTTCTGCATTGTCCTATGTGAATATATACACACTGCAGATTTTTCTTCTTATGCACAATCCAAACATTAAACCAAGGCAAAGTCTAGCTTTACAGTACATGCTCACTCACAAGAAATGCTTCTGTTCAATCTCCTTTTCATGCGGTCATGACTGGTTTGGTGCTAGCACAGCGATATCACTGGACCAGCAGTAGCTGGGGTAAATATCACAAAAGTTCTCTTACACACTACATTTGCACAGCAATGTTTCAAGCCACAAAATGCAGAACAGAAACCAGCTTGGAGCCCTTCTTGCCACGTGCTGTTACCTACACTCTGCCACACAAACTCAACAACATAACTAAATCAACCGCTGTGTCCATCACAAAATGAAGTGGGTTATGCTCATAGCCATGCATTGAGAAGCCTTAAAAACTAAACTCAAGAACATCTACTTGTATGAAGACATGCATGTCCTAGCTGTAAAGTAGGGCAAAGAAGAGAAAATGGAAAACAAATACGATACACACAGGAGTATCTGGTTTGTCCTGCATCACCCAATAGCTAAGATGACAAATGATTTATTAATAGAAGTGCATGCTAAAGCAGTGTACAGCCACTGGCCAGAATACTTCACATGCCCACAGAGAAGTTAGAATAAGGCTTTGTAGTACGTTGGGGAGAAAATTTGCTGCCATCCCCTAAACACGTAATAACTCACAATATGAAACCCGTATATGCAGCTTTGTAGAATATGGTGATACACACTGACCAGGATGGCCAGAGCAGTCCCAGGAACAACACAAACAGCATCTTAACATCAAGACTTGAGTCCACATCAGTCCACGTGGGAGAATCAAAAAAAAAAAAAACACCCCACCCTACTTCAGTCAATGAACACAAGACTTACATCACTTGCTAATGCCTGTGCATGCAGATGCGGATGTCACAAGGTTTAAGGGCACCATTCTCCTTATCCAGTGATTCCACACATTGCCTCAAGATTTCAGATGTCTCCCCAAGAACGTGGCAGGAATGGATGGACAGGAGCAGCTGCTGGTAGACAAAACGATTAACAGGCTATAGAGGAGAGAAGCACACAGTGTTGCTGTCCAGCTATGAAGCAGGGTCCCCAGACGACTGGAATATGAGAGGCCACTTGCAAGAAACCTCCAAAGTTCAGTAGCGTTATGAGCTGAACAAAAGGATGTGCAATACCCAGGCAGCTGCTAATCAGTTCATCCACTTGCGGCAGTTGGGGGCACCGCACAGACATGGTATTTTGTGCTGGTCGTCCTCAAAATCAAACTTGTAGTCATAGGTCAGCTGCAGACAGAAGCACGAAACAAGATTAAATTCTTATACAGCTGCACGTTCTGATTTGCTCAGGAACAAGCAAAGAGAACACCCACAGGATTCCAGCTCACACTAAAGCTTGAATTCCAATGCCTCGAAAAGAGCTATTCCTAGATGTTTCAAAGAGAAAAGTGACAGAAATCTTAAGGCTATAAAAGCAGAAACTGAAAGGGTGAGGTAAAGAAGTCGTGCCAATAGATCTAGTGATGCTAACCTCCTCGCCCTTGCTGATGCGGCGGCTGGTGATGATAATGATTTTGCTTTCCTTCTCGAAGTGCACAACCTCTGCTGCACAGTTGGGATTGCAAGAGTGGTTGATATAGCGTGCAGGGCCACCAGCCATTGTGGCATCAATAACAGTGTCATTGTCAATGCGGAACATGTACACGCCACGATTCTGCAATAAAATTTGAAAAAATTAATTTATGAAGCCATGTGACAATGTTTTTCATAAAAAATTATAACACAAACTTCGAACTTCATCTCAGTTCTGTTACCAAACAGTGGTCTATTTCTTTCTTTATGTTTCACATCTAGTTTGCATAAACACTCTTTTTTGTACCTGCAGCATTTTGGGGCACTTGTATGGATGAAAGTTCTTATGAATTCTTTTGTCTCTATTTGCCAGCAATGCTTTTGAGCCAAGAAAACTTTGTTTGAAAGCATCAAGGTTCTGAGATTTAACTGGAACTTGTATAACAGCGTAACAGTCAATTTTTAATCACTTCACGGCTACCTTCATTTGAAGTTTGTGTATATGTGTGCATACAGGAAGATGTTGCCAGTGAAAAAAAAAAAAGATTATGGAGGAATTTACCGCCCTTAGAAAATAAAGACAGGATATTTTATGTAGGCATTCAAATACGAATGCAGACAATTCTTGCAGGCTGTAAAGGTTGCCTTGTAGTCAATTTCTAGCCTAGCCACTGCCGGAAAACCCCTATCAACAATCTGAACCAAAGAAAGACAACAACATGCAGCACTCACAATGCCGAACCATGGACAATAAATCAGCACCACAGTGATCATCTCACTGTGGTATAATACACAAATCCCACAAAATGGTGGACATCATCACTTCAGTCAGGTTGATCTGATAATGGTTACCTGGTTTTCATATTCTGTCTCACGGCGATTAGCTGTCTCATTACGGATGAGGTCACCAATATATTCAATCACCATTGTGTGTTTCTCCAGATCACGAGCAGCGAAGAGTCCAAGACCCTGTCATGAAATCAAAGACTCAAGATATTTCAATGTTCCGTTAGAAAGAGACACAAAATGAACACTTCTTCCACATATAGCTGAGGTAAAAAATCCAAAGCAGAACAAGAATGTATTATCAAGCACTATGCTTAGTTTCCCATATTTCTGTTTACAGGAACAAGAACAGGTACAGACTTTCCCAAAACCATGTCCATCCAAAAATTGCCCTGGCCCTCCTGTTAAAGTATCTAGCCCTCCATACCTGTATATGGGAGCGACCAAGGTACACCAGATTCTTCCACTCTGTCTTCAGGCGTCGATACTGCTGTGACTTGGAGTGCACAAACTGTTTCATGTATGGTGAGTTGATGTCCCCTGTCACACTTGTCACAGTGGAAGGTAGCGATCGTGAATTGCTTGAGTGGAGTGTGTGGGGCCTCCTGTGAAAGAAGTCAAAAATGCTAATTTCTTTTTCTAAATTTGTGTTTCTTTATTAATACTGTATCATGACCCAAAGTGCTATATTCTCAATTAGCAATCCCTAAACACACCTTCCAAAAAAACCCACACCCACCAATTTAACCCTGGTGAGGCCCCTCCACGCATGTGCACACCACGTTACCCGTGCACGCAGCTCACTGACCAGGTCACCCTGACTTTCTCAAGCCAGAGAACCAAAACCATGGGTCATGGTAAGTACTGTTAAAGAAACACAAACTTAGAAAAAGAAATTTGGATTTTCTTGTCACAATACTGTACCATGACCCGAAGTGCTGACAAGCACAAAAAGGAGGTGGACAAGACCACCACAAAAAAACTTACCAGGCTCAGGAGGGCCAAGCCGGCCAGAGGTGCTGGGTGACGACAGCAACCGCCAAGCCAAAGTCCGTCCTCCATGCGGCAAGAAAGATCCCGAAGGGAAAAAAAGGATCTTCCAAGTGCCAGTAGGCCACCCGCAGAACTTCCTTGAGTGCGTGCACCTAGGAAGTGAGCAAGTTGGCCCATGCCTGACCCTCATGGATGCAAGCAGCTGCCATGCAGGGAGGGTTCTGCTGCCCCCCCCCCTCCTTTGTAGTTGGCGTGGTATATGCCCGCCGCACAAAAGGTGAAACCAAGTGAGAGATACTGGCATTCAAATCTCTTGCGGTTGGCCAGGATGCAGGAAGAGGAATAGGTGTCTCTGAGGGGGCAAAACGCAAGGGACGTGTAGGACGTCTGTACGCACCCAGGCTCAGTCCGGACAGCTGACTGGATCAGGTGCGGACACGGCCAGGATTGTGGACCAGGGCAAGATAGTGACTATCAGTGACCAGTCACCAGAGCTCTGAATCGTGACCAGAGCCATCGCGCTCATGGTGGATTTCCGTCTCCATCCCAGAGAAGCGTGAGCCGCCCTGGCAAGATGGCAAGATGCCAATCATGGCTAGAAAAAAAAACTGTTATCAAGTCAGGGCACCGAAGGAAGCTGCACGTGGAACTCATAGGGAGGATAGTGGAGCGCCACCAGAAGAAGAAACATCCCAGGTTGGAACCTGAAGGGAATGCAAACCTGGGACAGCGAGATACCACAGCAGCACAGAGGCCAGCATTGTCAAGCAATGGGACTCCAAGCTGCCGAGGGTGGCTAGGGCTGCCTCCCTGCGCACCCACCCAGCTGAGACTGACAAGAAGACCATCTGCCAAGAATGAAAGGTGGTTGGCGAGATCCAGTGCCCACGTGTGCTGTAGTCAGCACATTGTGGGAAAAAAAAACTCCCGAGTGAGGTGAACTTCATGCAACGCCCAAAGGCTGATGGGTAAGTTTGCCTCCATTCTGACCAAGTGCTTGAGGCGACATGGTGGAGGAAGTGGGCACTCGAGAGAGAGAGGGAGCACGATGGGAAGCCTGATGACAGCCAGGCCAGGTTGGTCCATGGCTGGAACAGGGGGCAACGCATCTGGTTCTGAAGCCAGTTGCCATGCAGTGAAGGGACCACCCGCTAATGGGGCACCAACAAACTGCATGAGACTGTTGATGCATCTGGGTGCAAAAAAGGACCGTCTAGACAACTGTGTCGCATGCCATGCCGAGGAATGTGAAAACAAACTATGGCACAAGTTGTGACTTGCTGAGATTCAGAGAGAATCCCAGCAGACATGCCTGAGACATGGCCACCTGTGTGCAAGTGTCACAGACCAGCTTCAGCTGCAAGGAGCGCCCAGTCGACCAGGTAAGCGGAGCCCCTTCTTGAGCAGAAGAGCACAGAAACTCCTGAGACACCATGGTAACACCCAAGGCTCCAAGGAGAGGTTGAAATGCTTGAGACCGGGAGACTGCCGTCTTCCAGTTAAGTGCTGCCGCTTCTGGTGCGACGGGTGAACCAGTACCTGGAAGAACAGTAAAGGTCAGACATAAGGTGGGACCCACCAGTCACTTTCGAGTCTGTCGGAAGGTAGACAGAACGGGGAAGGGCAATGCACCAGAGGGAGGGGAGCGGGCTCCCACAGCAGACAACCCTGCCCACATCACACGCGGCACCTAGGCACTGGGTGATTGGGTTGCACCTTGACCCCAACCACTGGGAGGGTTGAGCCCCAAGGCCACCTCTGGCAGAGAATTGGTGCCAGGCTTTGACCTCTAAAAGCTGCTGGCCATGGCCTGCCGAAAGAGTGCCTGCAAGACTCCTGGAAGGAGAGCAAGGCCTCGAACTGACGCTTCAGCATAGCACAGCAGAAGTTAACACATCCGCTGCCTGTAGGGGTAAAGCCTGAACAAGAAGGATGGTGTGGGCAGCCCCATGCACAAGTCGATGGACAGAGTCCGAGGGACATCTGTCATGGCATGCAGGGAGGATTCCCGTGGAGCCATCACCAAAGCTACCAGTGTGTGCACGTCACTGCGAACAGATGCTGCCAACACACATGCAAGGCAGTGAAGTCTGCATCTGGGCAGAAAAACCGTGCAGCCCTCGGTGTAAATGGACTGCTCGCATTAGCCAACACAGCAGAAACCATGACACCGGACATGTCCATCACATCCCATACAGCCGTCTCTAATAGTCGACCTGTGACCACCGGAAACTCGGGGAGGAAGGAGGACCTGGTGCCTGCTGGAAGCAAGACCAGACCTTCCTGTGAGACCAGAAGGGACTCGAGGGCCAGCCTTGAAGTGCTGATGCGGATTAGTGACGGGTGCAGGTGTGGACCCAAGCAGTGGTCCTGCCACGCCTCCCTCAGAGAAGCCTGCACCATCAGTCAAAAACTGTCTAATGAAACAGTGTTGTGTACAGACAGAGCAACAAGGAGAGAACACAAAAGCTCACTTTCCTTGAAACGTTGACGCAGTGAGGAAGAAGCGAGGGACCGCCAAGGCAAAACCATGCTTTGGAAGGTGCGTTTAGGAATTGTTAATTGAGAATATAGCACTTTGGGTCACGGTACAGAATCGTGACAAGAAAATTACTTTTAGACATGTATTTGTGTCTTATAAACTGTAGACTCCAACGCTGCTTGATGCAAAATGACTACTGCAAAAGAACTAAGGCAGCTTTCAAAAGCTGGCACTGGGTTTTTATCATTGACAGAACTCTTCAAAAGGCAAAAATGACACCCTTTAAACTTGGTCTGACCTAAACTGAACAACAAGTCAAACAGAGCAAGCTGTTCACTCCATCTTCAGTCCAAGTTCATGGGCACTCTTCTAGCATACCCATATCTCTCTTGCTTTTGTCCAACACCTACTTGAAGCCTTAAGTATTTTCTTTTTAATTTTCACTTGCAGAAACAAGTGAAGACACATCATATAAGAAAAATGATCCACATAACTATGTGAATCTGGCATGCTACCTTCCTTATCTTTCCTGGCGTGCTACTTTTCGCTGAATCCTACCAGTGAATGATAACTGTTCTAATTAAATAACAAACTCACCGTCTGAAGTGTGTGCGTAGCTTTGGCTCAGTGCGCGCACAGCCAGTTGGATTGATAGCAGGGGGCATCTCAATCAGTGGGGACCGTCCATACTTGAAGTTGTAATTGTGAAGGAGATCAGTTCCAGGGAGCTGTTGGCAGAAAAAGACAATTGACAGAAGTGGCCCAAAGAGTGTGAATGTCCCCAATGCCTGACATAACAGTGTAAATTCAAGGAGACAGCATGGTAAGAACATGGGTACTCACCGATTCCAGAACCTTGATGATAGCTGGTTCTCGTAACCCAAACAGTTCTTCCATGCCCATGTCAGTGGGAAACATTTTGACCATGTCAGCTTTATTTCGCATTTCCTCCAGAGGACGGCACACATGCATCCAGACTTCTGCAGCAGAATGACAATGAATTTGTTTACCATACTCTTACTGCCATATTAAATAAATTAATAATCTTATAATAATAATCTAGTTTTTATAAAGTGCCTATCCCTGATCCAGGTGCTAATAGACAAAGTACAAACACATACACAAGCACAACTGTACACACACACACACATATGCACACATAAACCAAAATAAAGGGTAACGAGATATGTTTTGAGACTGGATTTAAAGGATGAAAAGAAAACAGTGTCTGATATGTGAGGACAGGGAGATCTAAAGCTGAGGGCTGTAGACAGAGAAACAGAGGAGGCCATGTGACTTGCATTTGAAGTGTTTTTGTTGCAGAAGATATTAGAGGAAAAGCAAAGTGGATGAGATGGAGTGTATAGAGAAATCAGATGAGACAAGTAGGATGGGGTGTCTCCTGTCAGAATGTTGTAACAGACGCATGAAGTTTTGTACTTGATTTCTTCAGGGACAGGAAACCAGTGAAGTTTCTTTAGCAGTGGAGTAGTAGGGTCATGGAAGCGTGCCTTAAGAATAATGGATGCTGGTGAGTTTTGAAGTTTCTGAAGGGGTAGGAGAATAGTATTTGGACAGCCGATGACAAGCGAGTTGAAGTAGTCTAACCTAGTTGTGTAGGGAGAATGCAGGATGTGAGGAGATGGCTTTATCAGAAAGAAATTTTCTGATAGAACCAATCGTCCTTAGTTCAAAATAAAAGATCTGGCAAATTTTAGTAATATGTCAGGCATTGGGGACATTTCATCAAGACACCAGAGTCTACAAAAAAGCCCAGATTTCTTACAGAGTCCAAAAATGAGATTTCAGATGATCAAACAGCTATAGACAAAGGCATAGTAACCTTAGAGGTCAATGGCCTAGAAAAAAAGCGCTTCAGTCTTGTTATGGTTAAGCTTAAGCATGTTGCCTGTCATCCAAGTTTTGATGTGTGCTGTACAATACAGGAGTGAGTGTAGGAGTGTGCTGATGTCTGCAAATGAGAAGGATTGTTGAAGTTGTGTCATGTGCATAAAGGTGGTGACTGATTGCGTGGTGCTGAATGACCCTAGAAAGTGGCGTCGTACACATAGTTAAAAGTATGGGCCCCAGCAATGAGGCCTGTGGAACGGTGAAGTGAAGTGCGACTGGGACAGATGAGCAGATGCCGACAGAGACATACTGGCTGCGATCCTGAGGGTACGAATGAAACCTCTGAAGAGCAGTGGAATGAATCCCAAAAACCATTTCAAGATGAGAGATCAGTATCATATGGTCAATTGTGTAACGTACAGCTGCAATAACACACCTCACATCTGTATTTCCTTCTTTTACACTATGGATGTTTTGCCTTCACTTATCCACTGCTTTCAGTTCATGCACCACATGGTGTAAGCATATGAAAGGAGTTTTATCAACAGCAGAAAAAAAACCCCCACAAACGCTTATCCTGTGAACAGACCAACGCAAGTTTCTACCTTTGGGACTCCTGTCCTTGAACACAACATCCTCAAAACCCTCTTCTACGACACGGATGCTGAATTCAGGCCATCCCTCCATTTCACTGATGCTGCATATGTATTGACAGCGATGGTATAGGACACGATGGCTCCAGTAAAAGCGACTGGTACGGAATCCCACCTAGTGCAAGGTACAAAGTCTGTGTTAATCTACACCATGCAGCACAACAACATTTCACTTACGCAGCTAAAACTTTTGTTGTTAATCCTCAGTCTTGTGCTTCAAAATCTCTTGAAAAACTTTAGGCATGAGATGTGATTTCCACCAAAAACTCTTTCCTGTAATTTAAAGAAGTGTGATGGCAAAGAATATGAGCAGGCAGAAATAAAAGACTCACAGGAAAGATGTAGTCTTCAGTGTTAAAATGGTTGGTCTGGATCTGGTGGGGCAACAGCTGACCGATGCTGTGCAGGATGAGAGAGCCAATCCTCAGAGAGTGGTGTCCCTCTTCCTGATGGATCATGCTGGAAATAACACTGTACATACAACATCAACCACACTTTACTTCCACCAGCCACTCAGGTCTCAATATGTGTGTTTGCTCTGCCATCAATTTCTAGTCTCTGGGTTGACCACCACCATGGGAACAATGGTGCCATCAGCTGTACTTGCCTCTTCATTCTAATGATCAACGATCTGATATTTGCCTATCAATACTAATAATAGACATTTGCACTTTGCTTTGATATGATGTTTGCTTTGCAGCCAGATCTTGTTTCTGCCAGATTATTACACTCTTAGCAAGCAATAACTTTGCACGATGCTAGCTCCATTCTGTCTCCATCTGTAAACAAAAACTCAAACTTGCTTCTGCATGATAATAACCCAACAGCCACACCAAGTTTTAATAGGAAACTTTCCTGGGGAATAAAGTGGGACTTGACTCGGAATGTAGAATCAATAGCAGCTGAGTGCATATGCATTTGTATCACGTTTTAAAGTTGCCATAGAGCCTGTTACTCTTGTGATATAGCCTTTTATGTTTGGATAAAACACTCAAACAACCCAGGCCTGCGACCACCTCACTGGTCTAGTGGTTAGGGCATCCGCTTCCGAGGTGGGAGGTCAGCGGTTTGCGCCCTGGCCGAGTCACACCCAAGACTTAAAAACTGGCAGTCGAGTAGCTGCCCTGACAGATGCCTGGAACTATAGGGAACAGTACTAGGACTGGTTAGCCCAGTGTCAGTATAATGTGACTGGGTGGGACTGAAGCCTGTGTTTCGACAGCAGTTCCAGTGTGGCAGCACATTAATCTGTCTCAAGCAACACCATCCTGGCATGCAAGAAGTCCAGAATGAACAAGCGAGCGAGCGAGCAACCGACCTAACGAATGAACCAACCAACCCACCCAGGCCTGCATTTTATAACAGCCAGGCATCTTTCTTAGCACCATGACATATATACTAGCACAATTACATCTATCAGCATGTGCATGAGTGTTCACCCACACATTCTGCACATTGGGAGCCATCCAAGGCCATCAAGCATAAAGAAAAAAGTGCACACAGCCTCCAACAGACAGATTTTGCCTGTCTAGGCTTGCAAAAGCAGTTGTTCTCAAAGACAGAAGTAAACTTAGACGTAAGTTTTGATTTCAAGCGTGGCACTGACCTGGCAACCTGTCTGTCCTCATCACGGTTGATGTAGACACGTCGTAGCACCTCCAAAGAATGAAGCACATTGTCTATGTGCTGCTTCGGCAAGTGGCTAGGACACAGGACGGTCTGGAAACATAGATTGACAAGCATTTGTTTTTTTGTCAGCTCTCCCTCTCTGCGTTAAAAAAAATCCATATTAACATGATCACCCTGTTAGGCTAGGCTACAAGACGAAGGGAAGACATCTGTTAAAAATGAAGCTCTATCAAATTTATATCTTCTGAACACAGGGATTTCTTCTCTTTGACTACATTTAAAGCGAGTCTCACCTATGCGGAGCTGACATCTATAACGATTATGATGCTGTTAGTTAATATACCTTCAATACATGTAGTTGTCTTTATTGTCTAAAGCAGATTTACTGCTTGACAGCACAGCACAGACAGCCCAATCCACGAAACACATGCGTCGGTTGCTAAAACTAGCAAGAGCTTAGTTTTCATTTTTAGAGGTTTCCCAGGTTCGCAATGTATCAATGGAAAATCGTGCAGTACTTGCATTCACAATAGCCACGGGGCATGTGTGTGCCATTTTCAGTTGTGGACACAAATCTGGCATTAGTACATATTATTTCCTACCAGCAGAGAGGTAACCATAGGAGGCTGTGGATAAATTTTGTGAAGACACCTAGGCATGATTCTGTACAACCCACAAAACATAAGGCGATCTGTAGACAACAGTAACTGAAGATTCGCTGATTTTACGTCCAAGCCAGTTTGCATGAAGAACAGTACCAAATATAATCAAACCTCTATATACGTGTGGGGATTAAACTGTGCTTGAAAAAATAGCAGTACTTCAAGAAACTAAAGAAATATAGGGGGAGATGCTTTTAACTGCCAGTTGTTATAGCTCACCTGAGAGTACCTAACCTGTTTTGTTACTTGATGCCAAATGTTACCGGACTGCCTTGAGATTTAAAGACAAATATCCTGAAGAATTTAGCAGCTGAAAATTTCCTAAGCAAAAACTATTTTCTGATAAATATCTTCTTTGGATTTGATTAGGTAAAAAAAAAAATAGTTGTTGCTATTTCACTTATTAGTAAACATACTACCTGAGTGAAAGAGTTAGCTATAGCTAGTGATTATATTTCTCGTGTACAACCTTTATTTGCAATGAATTGACCTCAGTCAAGTTTAAAAAAAAAATATTTTATTGACAATATACACTCAAAATACACCAGGTAAATATTGCACTGGTTGAGTAAAGAATGACAAGTCTAATCAGCAGGCTTTCTTCCCTTTAAAATTGTGTGTGTGTGTGTGGGGGGGGGGTGTCTTTCCCATTTCATGGTGGTGGGGGTGGTGTTTAAAGTGTAACCAATAACTTTGGAGATAATCATGCCTGAAGTAGAATGAAGAAGTCTTAGAGTTAGTATGTAAACTCTAAGCAAATATTATGTCTGCTTGGTTAATCCTATCCTGTAAAATATTTCATTTGTGGGCAATGTCTGCTGAAAGATTTACATAAAAAGTGAGTAAGCATACTACTGCTGATTATTGTTCTTGTTTCGTCTCCAAATATCCATGTAAACTAAAATGGTTAATCATCCCAAAATGGCATTCACAGAGTGCTGAGAATGTAGCCCTACAATGCCATCAACACTGTCCCATACAAGTCCCATTCAACATGGCACAATGCAGACAGAATTCAGTATTTGCTTACATCAGAACCTTCAAAGAGAAGTTTTATTCTCCCTCTAGAAAATAAAATGAAATTCATCTGATGACATCAAAGAAAACCGAACATTCTTCATATTCCTAGTATGGTTTTAGTATAGCAAGGGAATGACTGCAGGAATTCTAAAGTGCAAAATACTGTTTTATGAACAATAGATTAAAAAAAAATTGAGTTTACACTTTTGAAGCAGTCTGGGTTCTTTCACTTATTTAATGCTTAAAATGTATAGAAAAATCTCAACAATTTTATTCATCTATATTCCCTGTAAGCATAATGTTTGGCACCAGGGAGTTGAGACAGTTATACCTAAACTCTTATATTGGACAGAAGGCTGTATTTATACTAACAATAAACCAAAACTTTTATTGCATTAGACAGAGGTCTTGTGCTTCAAAGACGTCATTCTGGCCTTAATAAATGGTATACCACATCTTACACTCCAAGGCTCTCACTAGTGCTAGTAAGCATTACTACTGTACTTGTCTCGAAATCAATCTAGATTGTACTACTCAGAACTCGCTAGCTTGTGTTGTCACACTCCACGCCTTACCCAGCACTCACAGCATTGCCATTATGAGACATTTATTAACCGTTTTTTGCAGGCAATCAGCCTCATTAATTGGCGAGTCTGAAGACGATACTGATGCCCAGCAGGTTTTGCAAGGTTCAAACTGACATGGCCGTACTCCAGACCGAGAGGCCCATTTTCCTCATTTGAATCACTACATGCCCCTCGACCTCCATTTCTTGTTATTGCCATTTCTACGTCACACCCGCCATCACACCCAGCATCCTGCACCAATGGAAAAGAGTGTCTGCCACATCTTCAACAGCGATTTCCTTGCATGGGGCTGTGCGCTGACATAAATGTTCAATATTTCACGAATTACAACCAATATGCTATCAAAATACCAAAAATATGGGTCTAAAGGTGAGACTCCCTTTAAATAGGAGCAGGTCCCTTCAACAAATTTTCTGGTTGCTGATGACATAAAGTAAGAAACAGGAAGCACCGATGGGGTTGGGAAAAATAATGGTGGTGGTCAGGGGATGGTGGGAAAGCTACCAGACAGACTTCTTACCTTATCCTGGAAGAACATGCAACCTTTTTCCTGGGCACACGGCAGGTGAAAGGCGCTGATGCAGCGAGATTTGAAACAATTGATTGTTGCACCAAACTTGCGGCAGGCCACACACTCGCTAGAAGAACCTCGACGCAAGGCGACTTCTACATTCATCAGTGCCCCACTGCATGTCTCGTACACCTCATTTGACCACAGCGCACAGTTCAGGTGCACCCATTTGTCCACGTCCATGTTCAGCAGCCTGATACCAAACCATCAAGACATCTTGAAGGAAATAAATTCTCAAACTGCAGTCAGCTTATTAATACATCATCAAGCCATCTAAAAATAGATTCTCAAACTACAGACTGCTTATTACCAAAAGACAGTTTGCTGGAAATGAAATGGAATTTCTCACAAGTGTGCTTAAGGAAGTTATTTAAATAGCAGAACACTTTTGCTGAGATTATATTGTTTTTCTTTTGAATCTTCTAATCATCATCAACAGCTGGTATGATCGGCAAATTCTTTACCTTGACGGCCCATTTGGCTCTCCATCACCAACCCTCAGACACAAAGCACAGGTTCGTTTATCTTCAGGAAGGTTGGCTGGGAACACTGTCAAAGCCAAGCTGTCCCACAACTGGAAAAATGTATGATTGCAAGATCATATAAAAATTGTGGAGAAATACTGCTGCTCTATTTTATTACATCCTACAAGTCATCTTTCCCATTCACCATCTGGCTTTCTTCCACTTAATGCAAGCTAGTCAAATGCCTCATCTTTAGCACAGAAATGCAAGCTGACACATGCACATCAAATTAGGTCCATTGATGAAATATATTATACTACAATAGGTGCATGTGTAACAAATCCTTGTTCAGCTGAGGAAGCGAAAACACTTACATCATTGAGCTCCTTTGTGGGCGTTTCAGGCAATCTTGTGATGGTTATTGAAACATCCCAACGTCTCCACCGTGTATCTCGCCATTTCTTAGCTTGGGACTGTGCATCAAACAGATGAATTAACATAAAATCAGGTGAATGTCCACAGGTATAACCACAAAAAGCCAACACACATCTGCATGCAAGTGTGGAACCACACATGCCATCATAGAAACCTAACTGCAAATCACAGATGAATAGGTTTTTGATCTCAAGTAAATGCTTGTGACTAACACCAGAAACTGGCGAACTTGGGGTAAAAAAAAGTAACAACTCACGAAACGACAAAAAATGTAAACAACAGAAATTATAAGGACAGTTACTGGAGAGCCATAACCACTCCTGATAAATGTAAGTCGGTCTGTCACAGATGACTATTTCAATGCTGACTTTTTGTCAGGGAATGAAGAGGTGCACACCTTCATGACATAGCTGTCCTGGGAAGCTGTGCTGCTGCTGCGGCGGTGACGCTTAGCCACTCTGTCCTCTCCCTTGCCCCTCAATGGAGGGCTAAGCATGGGGTGATGTGGTGACCGGACGGGGGAGGCTGACCCTGAGGCTCCAGCCCGCAGCACTGGGCTCGTCATGGAGTGCGAGTTGCCTGGCGACACTGCTGGAGATGCCCAGCTTCCTGCACCAGGTGTTGGTGTGGTAGGGGTGCCTGGCTGGGTGGTGGCAGTGGTAACGGAGGCAGAGATGGATGGGACTGGACTGGAGGTGCTGATGGACAGAGCCTCTGTCACGTTCACCATGCGCTTTGGAGAACTCAGGTCTGTTGCTGAGAGACTTGCTAGTGGCTCCCCTTTGGTAATGATACTGTCTTCATCCATGGTCTCATCGCCACTGTCATCCATATCATCCATTATGATTGTCGAAGCACCAGCACTAATGTTGGATTCATTGTCAGGCTCAAGTAGCGTGGGCTGTGTGTGAAGGAACTGGTTCAAACAGTTCATGCTACAGAATGTTACTTCTTCTTCTCCAGGGTCCTTAAAAAAAAATCATCATAAAATGCTACTTACAATGCTGCCGAAAATCACTGCAAACCACTTACCAGTAAATCCATTAGAGTAAACAAGATTCATCAAGTTTTGTGGAAACAGATTTCCCTAAAAAAAAAGTTCAATTATAAACCAATATCTGATTTAAAAAAGAATATGTGCATGTGCGTACACACATACAGTTTAGCATTTTTACGCCTGACTGCAAGCACACAGAACTAAAGCACTGCTCCCCATCCTACCCTCCAAACACACACACACACACACGCCCATGCCCAGATTTAAAACGATGCTGAAATTTATTTTTTAAACAATCCAGGCCAAATACAAGCATGTGCACTGACCAAGCTGTCAGTGAGAAGGGCTGGTGGCAGATCAGCCTTGAATTTGCGGATGCCAGAGCTGATGAGCACAACTCGACAGTGGCCACAGAACCTTGGCTTGACACGCATCAGTGACTGAATGTTGATAGCCTCTTCTTTGTCTGTCAACACAAACAGGCAGCCATGCACACACCATGGCGTAAGACAGGACAACAAACACATGCATGCACCTTTGTGAGCACACCTTATATAGTGAAGCACAACTATTTTATTCCTGCAATTCATTATAAAAATGTCTCCAAAATATGCAAATTTAAATGTCTCCAAAAATAAAAATTTCTTAACTAGATTTGAGTTTCTTTAGCAATACTTACCATGAGTGCTAAATTCTGAAGTAAGTAAACCCAAACTGCACCTTCCAAATAAAAATTTTGTATACAAACCCTGGTAAGAAGTCAACAACCGGCCGAAAAAACAGGCAGGCCACAACAGCCCAGGACACGAGACAAGGGCCAGTCAGTCTGCAGCAGACAGTGTGGATGACTGAGCAAGGCGGTCAGCACAGGGGAAGTGCCTGCCACAGGAAGAACCTGTTGGCATGACCCAGAGCCAAAGGTTTTCTGCTGGAGTCGAAAGAACTGTAGCGTGCATACCCACCGGGGGGTTGATCTATGCAGTCACCCATGTTGGGGCTGGAGCAAAACTGCATGTTTGCACTTACACAAGGTGAGCCACAAGTCACACGCTAGCAAGAGGGGGGTGGGAACCAGTGGCACCAGCAACACCTGTCCTCGAAAGAGCGGTGTAAGTAGCTGGGCAGTGTGGAAAAGACCGTCCAGTAGGTGAAGGCACCTGCAGTGGAGGCAGTCATAGGCGGGGCGCTGGGTGCACCAACCAGGCAAACATGCAGAGGAAATCACCAGCCCCTTCTACCCAATAGAGGCCAGAGGGAGGTAGCTCCTGTGTGGCAAGCAGGAGCACCTCCCACAAGTGGCCAACTGAAGGCCCCCAAGGAAGGAACCTGGTTGAGTAGCAAACCCAGGATATCCTGGAAGACCGGAAGGCGTGGTGGGGGAGGGCGTCAGACATGCCAGCCATGAGGTGCTGGAGCACGGTCTCGGTGGGAACTGGAAGTCCCACAGGGGCGACGGGAGTCCAAACTTGCGGCGGGAGGTGGAAAACATCATAACCCACAGCTTGGGCCATGCCATACTACATGCAGCACCAACCACACCCACGGGTGAACAAGAGCAGCAGGAGTCATACTCTGCAGCTTCCGGTCGGCACTGCCAGAAACAGTGAGGTGTTGGCCTCCTGCAGGAGGGCCACTTGCTCAACAGGAAGTGAAACAGAGAGGGAGACCTCATAACTGCCTGCTAGACTGCTGGAAGTCCAAGCAATATCCTCTCTCCAGCACTTCTGGTGCATCCTCCTAGGAGGGGAAGGAAGTGTGGAGCCCCCTCCACCAGAAGTACGTGGCTAGCCAGCATTACCAGTGGCAGGAGAGAAGGGCGATTGCAATCCCCAGCAGAACGCACCAAGTCAGAGGCATGAGGCTCGTGAACTGGTATGGAAACTACATGGGTGTGTCAGCGTGACCCACATCAGGAAGCAGGGGGTACTTCTGGTGAGTGGCCAGAGGTGAGAAGCGCATCCATCCTAACCCCACCAAAGCTGGCTGGAGCGGAATGGGAAGTTTCATGCTTGGGAGCAGAAAAACATGTGCTCCAACACCCCCTCCATCACATCCAACTGTCTCACCAGAAGGATGTCCGATACCTGTGTCCTTGACCCCTTTGTGTTTCGAAAGCAGCCTAAGTGGCGTCCTGGGAGCATGGAAGCGTCCAAGCTGAGAGAGATGGTGTCAATGACTGCCCAATGACAGCGAGTCAGAGAACGCCTTGCCGAGGGGTGGAATGCGATGCCGCAAAGGCAAAACATCCGACCCCACCGGCGCAAGACCCAAGGAACAGCCCGCCGGACCTGGGTGGTCAAGTGCCTGTCCCTCCCCCTCAAGGTCCTGCAGCTACTCTTTACAACAAGGCAAGATAGAGATCAAATCGGTGGACAGGTGGATGGGCAACATGACGTAGGCTGAAGATCGTCCTGGCCGACCACAGAAACCAGTAAGGGACGTGCTGAGGCGGAAGAGGAGAAACGCATGGAGACAGGTGAGACGGAAGCCACAGAAGGAGGTCCACACAGCCCAAGTAGCGTAACCAGCAGAGCAATGACTCAAATACTGAGTCCTGTGGCATTCCTAGGTGAAAGCAAATGTGCAAAAAACAACACCTAGCATGTAACAGAACTCAGTGATAAATGCTAAAGCACTTTAAGTCGCACCACAACCAAGGGTCAATACCGGTGTAACACCCAACAGACAACACAATCTGATGCTAGCACGCACGCACAGGCAATAGGTGAGGACGAAAAACGCACCACACTGCAAAACTGTTTAGTTTTCTAACTAACAACACCAAGCAGTATAGACAGAAACAAGAGAGCAAGTGAAAAAGCTCATGTTCCTTGAATGCTGGCACAGTGCAGTGTAGTGTAGGGGGGAGGGGGGGTGGAGAGGGATACCAAAGCAAAGCCATGCTAAGGGCAGAGCGCAGAGCAACACACCTCCGACTCCGTCAAGAGCGCTTGAGAAAGCTTGAACTGGGTGATGCACCGGAGTGCGCATGTGTGGAGGGGGCCTTACCAGGGTTTGTATACAAAATTTTTGCTTGGAAGGTGCGGTTTGGGTTCGCTAATTTGAGAAATTAGCACTCTGGGTCATGGTACAGTACTGTGACAAGAAAATGTATATATTGATAGAAAGTATTTTTTCATTTACCGTACTAGTCTATTTTGTGGAACTTTTAATACTTGTTGGGGTTTTTTATATTTCTTATGGACACTCTCAAGGTGCATTCCAATCAGAAACAGCACCTAGTCTTTCTCTATGATACAGCTGTTTTGAATCAAGGCAATCCACTCACGAGTCATATTCAGTTTAAACATCTCTGGTGATGGACTGCGCGTGACTTCATATGTGGGTGGAATGGCAATCTTCAAGAGGTCTGCAATGGCAGAAATCACACCCCCAATGTCTTCTGCAGCAGTGGCTGAAAGTGTGAGAGTAACTGACACTTTCTGGTCCAGAGATGGATCAATGAAGGGATAAGCCAGCCCAGGTGTGGCAGATGGGAGCTTGACTGTCAGGTCATGTCCTGGTGACTGGGGAGTGGGTGGTCTGGGTTCTTTCTTCATTAGATCAACTGCTTCCACCTCTTCTGTCTGCAAGTCAACATCACAATCAGCATCAACCACATGCACAAATGCCATTCACCTATGCCAAAAACATGTGCTGTGCATGGAACTAAAAGTTTTAGATGCTTGTTTCTTCCACTTGTGTCTTGAGTAGATGTAGAAGGATTTTGTGAAAGCACCACAAGAGATTTCAACATAAGTTGTAACCATCAACTGTCTCATCTAGTTTCTCTCTTTAGTCTGAACTATAACTCATCGTTGCCAGAGACTTAGCTACTGGTAAGACTATCATCTGACTAACCTTAACTGTGACAGCTTCCATCTTCTCCACCTTGAGTTGGGGCTTCAGTGGAATGGGATGAAGTAATGGCACAGTGGGTGAAAACTTGTCATCAACAGCACCAGGGACTGCTGGCTCAATGGGGCGCAGTGACATGTAGTCTGTCTCACTCTCTACAAACCCTACTTCTGGTGAGGAGGTTGAAATAATCGTGTCGGGAGTGTCTCTGTTAAACGACAAATATGTAGGTGACTCCCAGGCACTCTATTAAAATGAAGGGCAAACATTTATTTAAAATGTTAATCATGCTTAGATCTTAACAAGAACAATAATAAACAAAATCAGGTATGAAATAAGCACAAAATGGAAAAACGAAGATGCAAAATTAAGAAGAACTGGAAGACGGTTGCTGAGAACCAACCTGAGAGGCTCGGTTTTGACCTCAATGCGTGGATGTGCTGGCAGGGCAAATGGGTAAGCACTGGTCTCCAGTGGCAAGGTGGGTGCTGGTTCAGCACCCTGTGTCATCCCCATGGCACCAGTGCCACGAGCCTTGGCTGCTTCCGTGACATGCTTGACCTCCTCATCTGCACGGGAATCCTGTTGCGTAGATGGATCTGTCTTGTCTTGTTGAGACAATGGAGGTGGTTTTGGGAAGCATAAGCTTCCATAGTAGTCTGGCTCATGATCCAGATAGCTTTGGCCAAACACCCCTCTCAGAGCCCCTACACCTGTATTAACAAACAGGTTAGCAAACAGAGTAAGACCAAAAAATAAAAAGTGTGTGTGTGTATGTGGGAGGCTGGGG
>SMGT01014165.1:115941-127587 GCA_004794575.1 Lanistes nyassanus
GGGGGGGGGGGGGGGGGAGTATGATAAGCAATTTTTTTATGTTTTTAAAAATCACCATACTCTTTCCAGCCATAGACAAACTACAAATTAGTTTTAAAAGAACAAATATTAGTTTCTTGAAAAAATTCTATTCCAAATTTCTGTAACAGCCGTCTTTGTCCAGTCTTGAAGCTGAACAAGCCGATTATTCTCGGGTTTTTTATGCATTGTACGGAAAGGACTGTCACAGGTACATAATTCTTACCCATTATACATCGGGAATTTGCAATTCCAAATGAGTGAAAGGGTATGTAAGAGATTGTCCTCACACTGCAAGGCTAACAGAAACAGTGGACGTAGAAGAACAGTGTTCCAAAGGCTTGTTCTGATCAAAGCACCAACCTGTCATGGAGGAAGCACCTTTAAAAGGCACAATGCAGTAGGACAGGGTGATGGTGGGTTCAACAAGCGCCACAGAGGGTAAGTTGTGCAGCTCTTGAAGGAATGTTTCTGCCATGAACTCAAGTTCAGACTCCCGGTGTTCTCTGCTTTTGTTGCGACGGCCTCGTTTTTTTGCACTCCCAGCAGATTCCATTGCTATATGAAAATGTATACATGTATGCTCCTAAGTAAAATCTTAAAAATGTAAGTGGCATGCAATGTATGGTCAAAGATTATTTTAGGTTACAATAATCATATCTTATAATAAATTTTGTATTTTACCATCAACTCCATCCTCCCCAAAAAAGGAATGCTGTATTTCCATTAATAGAAAACAATCTAAAAAAATCAGTCTTATAACCTTCTATGCACCGCATGAACTGATAGTTTAAACAAGCTAATATCATCAGCAGACAAATCAAATCAAGCCCAGCAGCCCCTTGACAAACCCCTGCAGCCAAAACATGAGCCCTTTTCCTCACCAGCAGACTCAAGTGACACCAGAGTTTCAGATGGTGGAAGTGTTGAAGTATTTTTGTTTCGCCGCTTCTTCACCTTTGGCTGACTGGCACCGTTGGAGGCCCCAACCGTCTGGGTTTTGCGTTTGTTTTTGCGAGCAGCTTCGTACTGCTTCCGCTTCTTTTCATACTCTTGTTTTCGGAGTTCTGTTTGGGCATAAGAAGCCAGCACAAACCCTTTATTCATGGTCTTGAGCTTCCAGCTGCTTCACCTCAATGTGTAATGAAACTGATATTACAGCAAATACTTAACCATTTTACAAGCTTGATTTAGCATATGCAAAGCACACATTGCTGTTATGCTTTTATGGCATATGCTGACAAATGTTAGGCATATTAAGAGTCGGTGCAAATGTTCAAAAGCAGACTAATAACCAGTGGGGAGATACCAACGCACATGCACGAATCTCTCTTGCTCCAACACCTTACTCACTCAAAATGAGATAAAAACAAACCCAAAATCTGTTCTCGTTCGTCTTCAGTCTTGCTATCCCATTCTGGAATGTCTGAGGGAGACTCTGTCTCCTGGCACAGCGGCATGCTCTCGATGCGTTCCAGCTGCCGCTGTTGGTCTGGTGTAAGTTGTGGAATGCTGTCCTCACTCTAAAAGTACAGACAATAAGTTCTTGCTTATCCACGGATGCAACTCCATAAATAAAACAAAAAAAACAAAAACAGGGAGAGAGGGCAGCATAAAGGGGGAGGAAAGGATCGTATTTGGTCTCCAGCTCCAATACTCATTAATGAATATACACGTATGAAAGCACACGCATGTACACACACAATGGCATGCACCACACACACACACATCCCTGTGCATGCGTGTTCTTGACCCTTATCAAAATGTGCAGTCTTTACCCTCAGGCTGTATCAGTGTGATACAGGGCAATTACCCCCCCCCACCCCCACCCCACACACACGCAAAACAAAACTTAGAAAATAGTCCCTCCAAGCTGCAATAAAACCTCACCCCATCCCCAAAGTTCTCAATGGTCATCAGAATGTCACAGAATGCAATTCATCAACTACCAGCCAACCAATTAAGGACAACCCCCAACCCTAAAAGTTTTCAAGAAACAAAAGTATCATCTAGTAAGCTTTTTAAAGTCTAATTTCCCATCCCCAGACGGTCACGAAATTCTGCAAACCTCCCTTGCATGTACCTAATCTGAAATCCATGCATAATCTATTCCCTGAGCCTCTAAGACAGAAAACAAATGAAAAAATACAACCAACATAACAAAATAAGTCCGACTCACATCAGGAGTGCTGGGTGGCTTACTGTCTGCCCCTTGTGCCTTCTGAGTGGACAACAGCTCTTTCAAGAGTACGTTGTGTTTTGCACGCTGTTCTTGCCCTATAGCATCCCAGCATATTGCATCACCTGCATGGAAAACCTCAATATCTTTAAACCTCCAAAATACAATGCACTTGCACAAATCATGCATGCATACAACACCACATACATACCTTCACAAAAAGAAATGGACAGCAGATAGATGGGAAAAACTTGGTCAACAAACAGAAAAACTTTGAGGACTCACCCATTTCACTCAAGTCATCAGCAGGTTCCAACTTTACAGGAAAGCTGTCTGGCATGCCTGCATGGTTGATGGAAATGCTCAGAGGTTTTACATTCATGCCTTCAATGTGTGGGCCACTCATCAGACCAGAAGCTAAAGGAACAGAAGAATGAAAAGCCCCCATGTTTGAAGACGCCAGAGGCAAGGCCTCTGTAAACTGCGGTCTGGAGGATCCTTGTGTGAGAGGAGACAGTGGGCTGGTCTGTACCATTGGTGAGGAGACAGCTGGCTGGGTCAAAATTGGTGAACGTCCTTCTGCCATGCTACCTGGGCCCATGGGTCGGCTCAGGCCAGGCATGTTGTGGAAATGATCCATGTTGCCTTCCTCTTGGTACATGGGATGCCGGAGTCGAGGTGGACGTGGGTGTAATGGGAATGCAGCTGAATTCCCACCAGGAGGCATTGGCATCATAGGAGGGCGGAAGTGGCGAGGGGGCATCATGCTCATGCGCTTTGGTTCTGCAAAAACATGCATGCGTGGGTCCCCTTGTCCAAGGATGTGTGGGTCAGTTGGAGACATCATGCGAGGATCTTGGGGAAAACTAGCACTGGTGGCTGGCAAACGCAGGGGAGCCATAGGAGATGGTGATGGTGGTGCCGGCTGGTGACCTGATGATGCAGGGTGATGTCCATGGAAACTAGTCATTCCTGAGCCAGGCATGCTAATGGCTGGGAGGTGTGGCCGAGGGGCAAAGTCAACAGGGGGTGTAGAGTGAGAGGAATGCATGGAGAAGGGTGGTCGACCCATCATGGCCTGGTGCTGGCTGTGAGGTGGTGGGTGCCTGTACCCTGGCATACCAGGCATGTGAGGTCCAACCATGTTCACATGACTGTCAGCTGTTGGGGATGTACCCCCCATCATGTCTGGGGAGTGAATGGGACGTGGTCCATGAGGCCCCATGGGTCTGGGGGGCATGTTGGCATGCATCATTTCAGCTCCATGGAATGCAGCTGGAAACTGTGGCCGCTGACCACGCTGAGATGGGGAGGTTGGGGACATGGCTGGAGGTGACATCATGCTTCCACTCTGTGGATAGTCAGCAGGTGGCATGCTGCGGAATCGTGGACCTGTGCCTGGAGCAGCGAATGGTTGGAGTCGTGGAGGATAAGTTTCCCCAGCAAATGTCATGGTAGGACTGTGCTGACTGGCCTGGGATGCTGCTATGGACATGGCTTGAGTCTGACCAAGCCCCACATGGGGAGAAAGCTGAGGGGGCGGGTGCCGAGGAAAGTTGCTCCGCATCATCTCGTGGTTGACTGGAGTTCCTGCTGAGGGAGGCGAGGGCTGTGAGGAAGGAAGAGCTGTGCCTGCTGAAGAAAGAGCCGACTGGGAGATGCGAGCAAGCATGTCAAGAGGTGGGCGAGGTTGACCAGCCAGAGGGTGGCCAGCTGGGTAGTGCATGTGGCTGCTGCTGACAGGCAGAGAAGGCAGGGACTGCCTGGCATGTGGAGGCAAACTGCTTGTGGGCCCTGATGAGGCAGGTGGTCCACTCTCTACCAGCAAACTTACTGGCGATGATAGCTGTGCAGCTGGCTTCCCACCTTTTGTTGCACCTTGTGTATCGATTCTAGAGGGATGCATAACCCCCATAGGTGAAGCACAAGGTATGCCTTCAAGAGTCATCTGCCCCTTTTCGGACACAGCGGCTACCCCTGGTGCAGACAAACGTGCTTCTGTTGTAGATGTGCCTTCTGTCAAGTGATGGGGTGGGGACTCCCTTGAAGTTACGTTGCTGGATGCTGTCACTGGTGGTAAATGAGTGAGGGGTACAGTGTCTCTAGGAAAAGGTGGTCCGGAAGCAGAGCGCTCTGTGCTCTGCAAAGATGGCACAAATGCTGACTCCCTCAAGTTAGCATTACTGTCTGTGAGATGTGAGCCTCTTTGCATTATCTTGTCTGAATGAATAGGAACTGAAACTTGAGATGAGGTAGCAGGGACAGCTGTACTGCTGCAGGGTGACTGACAGCTCCCCTGAGAACTACTCATCCCTGTCGTCTCTGATGCGTACATCATCGCTTCCTGTACTGAACCAGAGCTTGATGCCTGTGAGCAAACAGCTGGGGCTACATTAGATGCCTCCAGGGGCTCTTGCACGGTCTTTGTGTCCAGCTCTACTGAGCAGAAAGAAGCCTTAGGATGCCCAGGTTTAAGACTGTCACTGCTTGTAAACATCTGCTGCTGGTTGTCTTCACATTCCATTGGCTCTATGTGACCACTCACAGTCAAATCGAGCCGTTTGCTAGCAGAATCTGACTGGTGTGGCAGTGCAAGAGGACGCCGAGACACAGCAGAAGCGTCTTCAGCTGCAGACACTTCAGCTTGGGTTTGTGCAATGGCAGATGACCTGACAACTTGCCCAGCATCTTGTTCACGACCTGATAAAGCCGACTGCATGCCACAGCCAGCATCAGATGTCTGAGCTACTGAAAGCTTTGGTTCATTGTTCTGCATTGGGTGAAGTGTTGCAGCTCCATGTGGAATCATGGAAACTGTGGATGCAATGTCACTCAAACGAGGAATTCTAGATGGAATTGCTCTGGAGATCTCAGGCACGGCCGAACCTTGCGACTGTTGAGCAGATGGTGCCTCTGCTGGCTTTATCTGTGGAGCAATGGCCTCAACAGTTGATGCCAGACTACCAAGTACTTCTGCTGAAGACAGCCGCACATCTGGAGACTTCTGAATGCCTATCTGAGCTGTGCTGTCTTCTGGGTTTTGTTTGCCTGGAGTGGCATGAGTACCGTGAGTGAGACCTGTCTGCTCTGTATTGGAAACACAACCAGAGGAGGATGGGACGGAATCTGAGAGTGTGACAGCAGCAGTGTGACTGGGTTCAGGAATGTCGGAAGAGGGTAGCACTCTGGACAGTGAAGATGCATTACTACTACGGGAGATGTCCTCAGGTGCAGGCATTGCAATACTACTGGCTGCTGATGCAGATGGCTGTGCCACTTCTTGGCTCTCGGTTTCATCGTCGGTACCGCAGTGCACTCCATCATGGCAAGTTCTACCTGTGGATGCAGCCTGTGTCAAAGCACCGGTGTCAGCCTGTTTGGAAGTAGCTTCCTCATCATCTGTACCACACTGTGTTCCATCGCGACAAATTTTTCTGTTTTCAGGCTTTCCTTCCTCATCATCTGTACCACAGTGCACTCCATCGCTGCAAACTGTTCTCACTGCAGGTTTATCTTCTTCATCATCTGTACCACAGTGGATTCCATCAACACAAGGATTTCCAATGGTTGAATGCTGCTCAGCTTCATCATCAGTACCACAATGCATTCCATCCTCACAAACATTTTTGGAGGATGAAGGGCTAACATCCTCATCATCTGTACCACAATGAATGCCATCATCACAAACAACTTTTCTTTGAGGAGGTTTGTATATGTCACTCTCTGCAGTCTCCTTAATTCCATTTTTGGCTCTGTTTGTCATAGACGGTTCCTCTTGCTCATCGTCTGTACCACAGTGAATTCCATCGATGCACGGTTTTCTACCTGTTGATGTTTTCTCTTCCTCATCATCCGTACCACAGTGGATTCCATCACTGCAAGTTTTTCTGCTTGTTGGCTTTTCCTCTTTCTCTTCTTCATCATCCGTACCACAGTGGATCCCATCACTGCAAGTTTTTCTGCTTGTTGGCTTTTTCTCTTCTTCATCGTCCGTACCACAGTGCATTCCATCACTGCAAGTTTTTCTGCTTGTTGGCTTTTTCTCTTCTTCATCGTCCGTACCACAGTGGATCCCATCACTGCAAGTTTTTCTGCTTGTTGGCTTTTTCTCTTCCTCATCATCCGTACCACAGTGGATCCCATCACTGCAGGTTTTTCTGCTTGTTGGCTTTTTCTCTTCTTCATCGTCCGTACCACAGTGGATCCCATCACTGCAAGTTTTTCTGCTTGTTGGCTTTTTCTCTTCCTCATCATCCGTACCACAGTGGATCCCATCACTGCAAGTTTTTCTGCTTGTTGGCTTTTTCTCTTCCTCATCGTCCGTACCACAGTGGATCCCATCACTGCAAGTTTTTCTGCTTGTTGGCTTTTTCTCTTTCTCTTCCTCATCATCCGTACCACAGTGGATCCCATCACTGCAAGTTTTTCTGCTTGTTGGCTTTTTCTCTTCTTCATCATCCGTACCACAGTGGATCCCATCACTGCAAGTTTTTCTGCTTGTTGGCTTTTTCTCTTCTTCATCATCCGTACCACAGTGGATTCCATCACGGCAAGTTTTTCTGCTTGTTGGCTTTTTCTCTTCTTCATCATCCGTACCACAGTGCATTCCATCACTGCACACTTTTCTACCTGTTGATGTTTTCTCTTCTTCATCATCCGTACCACAGTGCATTCCATCATCACAGACTTTTCTGGATGAAGAAGGCCTGTCTCCTTCATCATCTGTACCACAGTGAATTCCATCATCGCAGACGTTTTTGGAGGTTGGAGGTCTCTCTTTTTCATCATCAGTACTACAGTGAATAACATCTTCATGCTGCTTCATCTGTAAACTGCCATCTTTTGTGTCTGCCTGCACCGAACCATCGGATGTCGCTGATGCTGGTGTGTCAACAGATGAAGCACGTGCAGAAACAGAACTGGGCAACTCCATTTGCAGTAGCTGTTGACTCTGAGTCTGTGTTGTGCTGGATGATAATGGTACTGATACCTGAGCAAGTGGGCTACCAGCTTCTGCTGGATTTGGTGGCTCACCCGGATGCTGTGGTGGCAGTGGTGCATGGGACACAGGGGTCAAGTCATATGCTTCGGAAGTAAAGACTGTTTGCGTGCCCACCATTTCCGAAGATTTGGAGCTGCTCTCAGAGGCACCAATTTCTACAGCTGCCGGAGGAGCAGTTTCTGAGGGCCTAGACACCAGAGGAATGGCGTCAGGGTGAGAGGGTCTGAAGGGATTGAGCTGAGGTGGCAGGCCTGAGGTGGGAATGTGCATCATTTGCTGTGGGAGCCGGGTGGGATCTTGTAAGTGTGGATGGGGCGCATGTCCTCGCAGGTGATACGGAGCTCCCCGAGGAGGTGCCGACAGTGGGTGGCCACTCATCATGGCTTGGACTGGGTGTCTGTTTGGAAGGGGTAGAGATGTCGGGGGCATTCTCTGAGGAGGTGCAGACTGTGCAGACATCATTATGTTTCCCTGAATCCCTAGCGGCAGAAACCCTTGATGGCGCACCACCCCTGCGTGGAGCTGTGACTGTTGAAGCATGTGTGGCAGAGGATGAGGATGACCAGCACCTGGACCAAGGGGACCTGACTCACTACCTGCACTGCTCTGCAGCAATGCTGATGTCCCTTGCGGTGCCGACTGAATGCTTGTACTGTTTGTACCAGCCTGGACTCCTGTGCCCAGCATGGCAGATTCTGGTCGCAACATAGCTGATGTGGCCGCTGAGGAGCTTGTGTCTTCCTCTGGGGAAGAACCTCTGGAGTGGCCATGAGAACCAGCAGGCTGATCACTTTCTACTGACTTTTCAGCAGCTGACTTCGCATGAGAGCCAGTGGCAGCAGCTGGGCTCTTTGAGCGAGTGCCCTTGTTGCTACTTCCTTTTACGGATGTGGGCTGCTGACCATCTCTGCTAGCACTGGCAGCAGAGTTGAGGATCTCCAGAATTCGCCGATCAGTCTCTGACTGGGGCTTGATGGGAAACTCTGATGGTTTTCCAAGAGTGGATCTCTCACTTTGCTGGCCACCATGACCTGTGCACATGTGAATATCAAAGTATGCATACAAAAACACCCATACATGCTGTTTTCTCATAAATAAAGTCAGAATTAAACTAACCCCCCACCCCCCGAAACAAAATCTATTTCATGCACCATGGTTGACCAAGGACACCTGCAAAGTCATGGCATTCAATTTCAAGCATCATCCAATCCAAAGAGGGTTATTACTCACCCATCAACGAATGACTTGGAATGGAGGCTGGCAGTGGCTGTGACTGAACATCGGTGTCTTCTGCCTTCTTCTTCTTGCGGCGTTTTTTGGGCTTCTCTTTGGGCGTTGGTGTAACTGGCCCTGTTCCCACCCCAATGTCACCTGTTCCAGGTTGAGCTGGGTGCATAGGTGGGTGGCCATAACCTGCATCATTGTACTTCCAATCAGCATGGTTATAACTGCTTTGCTCCCAGTTAAAAACATTGTCAAAACCTGAAGCTAAACCACAAAGTGTAATTGGTGTGTGTTCCATATTGTTCACCTTCATGTTAGGTACTTTCACAACAAAGATGGCAACAAGCTGGAGTCACCTACGGCAAGCAGCTCACGAGAAGATGGCGTTTGTTAAGAACAGTGCTGGGCACAAACTGAGAGAAGAATGTGAAGGGGGGTGGGGGAAGCAAGGAGCAGGACAACTCACCTGGTTGGATTGGCATGGATGGAGAGAATGGCATGCGAGGTCCTTCTATCCCAAATCCTGGCCCCCCAGGGCCAGGGTGCATAACTGGGGCTGGACTCGGGTAAGGAGGTAGGCGAGGGCCTTCTCGAGGGCTGCCGCCATCTTTTGGAGTGGATCCTGATGCTGATGCAGAAAATAAGATGTCTGTTAACAGCACTCCTTTCTAGAAACTGTCTTGCATGTACAAGAATCATCTGAAATGCCTGCTATTTTTTACTGTTTATCAACTCCACCCTCCCCAGCCACCTGTTAAGTAAACTTAGCTGGGTTGCGCAGGCATTTGCACCATAAGAAATGTTTACACTGTGTGATATACATGCTTCTTTCCAAAAAGAGAGGCAACACAAGCACATGTGCAACCCAACCCTACAGTTTAACCCATTACAGGCTGCACAGTAGTCACAGGCAGGCAATGTGGTGGCTGACAGGCTTAGCACTAAGAGCCCCCCTGTGGCTGCACAGTTTTCTGGTCTGAGTGCTAATTTTTGGTTGGGTAAAAACAAACATCTTAAATGCACACAAACCACAAAGTAATGCATAATATTCAGAAAAGATTTCTATACCTACTCAAAAAATATATTTCTTTACACAGTGCACCCAAAAATATTTTTATTCAAATAAGAAAAGCTCAACATAACCGTATGCAGACACATGCAACCAAGGGAGCTTACCGTACCCAAACACGTAGCAAAGCGAAGGTTGAAAGAAAGTTACTTGGCAGATCCTTAAAAAGGTCTGCCATCCCTTTCTTTTTAACGATGCTAGTCTTCACACAGCTAACCCTGATTACATTTAATAGGGATTCTCTGTATGCACACATTGTGTACCGAGGGTTAGCTGTGTGAAGACTAGCATCTATGTTATGTCATCAAAATGGATTCATCTGTTCAGTAATAGCAGTTGAAAATGCGTTGGTGTGCATTCCGCCCGTAACGGTAAGACAGCAGGCAAAGATAAAATCACCTGGGTTAAATGAGTGAAGTTGCACATAGACAACAAAGCACGGGACAATATTTTATGCTTATTTTAACCAGCTAGGTCAACCAGTGCACTTACGTCTCATGAAACGCTGGCTGCCTTCCATGGGAAGTGTTCTCTCACGGAAAAAGGGAATGGCACCCATGCCTTCTCCAGCTGCAACAATGTAGGTGATTACCATAATGGTGCACAGCAGCGTCTCTAATCTGTTCTTAAAATCTCAAGCTTATTGAAGCATAAGATTGCATGCCTGAAACCTTCGTTTTACAAGACAATCATAAACAAGCAAGCTACACACAAACCCTTTCTGACCAACCTGAATGGTACTTCAAAATGTTACTACAAATATTGTGCAATGTGCACAATCTAAGCGGTTACAGACATTTAAAACTTACATCACAAGCACCACATAAAGAATATTAAAATGTTAATCACTTTGTGGCTGTTTTACTGACTCTTTCTGACACGATCAGCTCAGAAATGTTTATTGCAAGCTGTTCTTTGAAATATGTTACCAGTTTTTAGGTACAAGCTTACATCAGTGACATTTCCAGAGTGGACTGCAAACTAAACACACTAAGTATTGGTATATTGATGCATTTTGAACACTGTTCATATCCGTTATCAGAATGTCCCCTGTAACTCGAGAGCTATAAAAGAATAAATGCGAAGGGAAATCCGATGTCCATGATATCTTTGCTGACTGATCAGCTGTGTGTGATGCTTGAAGATAAGAACTCACCTGGTCTCACAGCACCTGCATGTCCGACTGGAGTTGGTGGTCCTGGCCCAGGTGAAGGAACAGGCGTATCACTGGGTGACACAGGAGGCAGTGTGCCTCCTACCTGCTGCATTTTCATCATCTGTTCACGGACTTGAAAAGTTTCACTGAACGGATTATTGTCCTGAAAGATTATTGAAAATGTGTGTGTGGCTCTGTTATCTGCTATAGGTTAGCATGTTTTAGTTTTGCTTATGTGAAGTCATACATTTTAACTTGCCCGTGTCTCATGAAATTGCTGTTTGCTTCACTTATATTTCTATAATTTTGTCGGTGATTTTGGAAAAATAATAATGAAACAACCACTATCAAGCCCCTCCACATGCACTTCATTCTTCTGTAACTTAAACTAAGACTTTCCTTGGAATAATGTCTGTCCTTGCCTGAATTATTCCACAGAGTTAGATTTGGAGGTTGTTACTCCTTAACTCTTTGACACCGTGCGAATAACCGACAGCCCGCTCCATTGGCACTACGTTTCCGCCTTACGGGCGGGATTAAGTCCGTTCGAATTATGATTTTTAAAATGTCATCTGCTAATCTTTTAAGGGAAAGAACTCTTACAATCGAAAGCTGAATCATTTCTTCACGAGTTGCTTCCCTTTTCTGTGTTTTAACACATTCGCGCTGTGTATGGGAAATAAACGATACAGCATAGGTCACGCTTACTATCACATACGGGAAATAAACGATGCAACTTTGAAAATTTATTTACGGGGAATCGCTAATCGTCTAAGGTAAAGAACTCCTACATTAGAAAGCTGATTCATTTCTTCACGAGTTGCTTCCCTTTTCTGTGTTTAAACTGCCGCGACTGGTTTCTGGTAATAACTTGAAAGATGTGTCCCTACATGTGGTCTGTCACTTGAGAAATGCTAGATTTACTCTTCAAATTACACGCTGAAGAGCAAAATGCCATTGTTTCGCAAATTTACTATGATAAAGTGGATGAAGACAAG
>SMGT01014165.1:127910-165944 GCA_004794575.1 Lanistes nyassanus
TCCGGCAATA
The DNA here is from genome assembly GCA_004794575.1 of Lanistes nyassanus. Classification (NCBI taxonomy): domain Eukaryota; kingdom Metazoa; phylum Mollusca; class Gastropoda; order Architaenioglossa; family Ampullariidae; genus Lanistes; species Lanistes nyassanus. The sequence continues at coordinate 127,921 of SMGT01014165.1, forward strand.
ATTTGAAGGGGGGGTCCTCGTGTGGTCTGTCACTTGAGAAATGCTAGATTTGCGCTTCAAATTACACGCTAAAGAGGAAAATGACATTGTTTCGCAAATTTACTGTGATAAAGTGGATGAAGATAAGAGTATTTGTGCCTGAAAGACCTAAGAAAGTGATTACGAAGAGAAAAACGAGCGAGCACGTGTAGTGAAGAGTACCGAACAGACACTGAGACTGAATGGCGAGGACTTTTTGATTTCTTCAACTTCAGTTGTGTTTCCATCAAAGGATTTACAAAATTATGGAACAAGGTCCAAGAAACACGGTAAGAAATGAGTTTTCTTTATTTATTGTAGTTAGTTAGCAATTTTAAATAATGTTTTTATTGTTTTGGGGGATTTTTCAATGAATTTTTGAAAAAAGGCTAAAAATGCCCCGGCCCCCCGGGACCTACTCTAGGTAGGATTCTCCGTCACAAGTGAGTTAAAAATATAACCATAACCTTGAAAGTCAAAAAATTCTTCGTCACATTTTTAGCAGCTAATAGCTAATTATTGTCAGTGCACAAGTGAGATCTCTAGATGTCTATTCTGTGTAAACTGTAAAGTGAAGGCCATATGACAGCAAATCATTTAACAGCTTTTGGGATTTACCAAAGAAAATATACAAAGTGAAAAATTAGTTGTTCACATACACTTTTTTTGTTGTTGTTGTTATAAATGAATGTATAGCCTAATCAGAGCGAGGGAAACAAAATATGAGAACACCATCATAACACAAACACAAAAGACCACAACCAAACTGTGGCCAGATACTCACCCCAAGCTGTATGGTGGTGGTGGCGGACGGTGCACGTGGGCGTGGGGACTGGCCTGTCAAGCCGAGCCTGTTTTGCATGTACGCATCGTACTCCTGACGTGCTGTCGTTGACATGCGGATAGATGATGGAGAACCCTGGATGCGGGGTTGATGAATAGCAGCTGGATTTGTGCTGATGGCTGTGGCTGTGGCTGTGTGTCCGGGAGGCACCTGGGAGGCTGGGGGGCCCTGCATGGCCATGCCAGCTGACCATGAGGCACCAAACTGCTCCTGAAAGTGGAAAACCATTACAACTCCAAACAAATAATATAGTTGGTAGACTAGGGCCCTGCATGGCCATGCCATCGGACCACAATATATTAAACTGATTCTGAAAGAGGACATGATTCACTTGTAATTTCTGCATTGAAAAGAATCTTGTTTTTGCCCATCTATTCACACACCACACATGTGAGCAGAGTTAACCCTTCTTTCTGATATAATTGTCTGTTTGAAATTTTGAGGGTAATGCAACAGCAAATATGTAATATTATCGATTTCCACAGGGGAGTGAGAGGAGGCTCCTAAATATTTAGTCTTTCGGGCTATCCCTCTAAGGGACATTAGCAAGTAAAGTTTTGCTCTTTGCCATGTGTTTCTGGTATTCACAGGATCCACTGACATCAGGTCAGGTCTCAAATAAACAACAAACATATGTATATACCAATATGCACAACCTGAGGACATCAGGTCAGGTCTCAAATAAACAACAAATATATGTATATACAAATATGCACAACCTGAGAAAGGCAAGACATAAAGTGAAGCACACTGTCAGCAGTCACTTTTTGCCAAGTGCGAAAAAAGCTCCTGGCAGTCCGTATACTTTCAGTGACACAAGGGCCGAAAATCAGGGACAAGATGCAGCTTTCAGGAAAACGTTAGTGTCCAAGGAACATTTTCATAGCTACCCACAGACATAACAAAATGTCAGAAAGAGAGAGAGAGAGAGAAACAAAAAGAAAAAAAGAGAGAGGTCAGCAATGAAAAAGTTAAAATGGCTCTTGAGCTCACGATGATAATATGTAGAGCAGTATTCACAAACAGTACCTTCTGTGTGGTGTGATATTCTTGGATGATACGCTGATGCTGATGTAGCTGCTTACGCTGAGCTTCCAGTTGCTTTTGCAGCTCTGACTGTTCCCCAGAGATCCGTTCGAGCTCCAAGGTGTCTTTAGGATTCAGCTCTTGGTTATTCTTGCGAGCCTAATCAACACATTCCCCTTATGAAACCTAATCAGTTATTAAGCATGAAGTGAGTATATGGGGGAGGGAGGGGAACAGAAAGGCAGAAGATGGGGGCTGTCTAAAGATTCACCAACTCAAAGCAAGTTCCACAGATTAATACTGGCAAAAAAAAGTTAAAACACCAGGAGCCTGCTCTTAAAATATCTGCTCAGAAATCTGCAAGTAAGCAAATCATGATAACAGCTGCCAAATGGTGAATGCCTGAAAAATTCCTACCTGTCTCTGTCGTGCTTGGATGGTTTTCTTGGCGCGTTTCTGTTTCTGAATCTGTGACTCTAGCTGCTTAACCTGACTGTCCAGATACTGTGCCTGTTTGTTCAACCAGTCCTCATACTGGCGGGACTGCTGCTCAAACTCCTTACTAGGTGCCAGTTCCCCTGTAAACATGAGCACATGATCACCTTCTACAAACAACAAAATAGTCAAATGCACATCGTGTATGTGTTTATGTATATATGTATACATCTACCTCAAGCACCACAACCCCGATCCCTGCGCGGGGTGGGGAGGAGTGGGGGTGCATGCCAAGGCCACCCTTAGGCTGGGACTTGGGGCCAGGTTGCTGCTTCTTGGAAGCAGCTGGCTGTGGCCCGCCGGACGGGCGCTTGCGGGAATCCTTGGAGGAAAGCAAGGCCTCGAGCTGGCGCTCCTGACTGGTGGAAGCTAACACGTCCGCCACCTATTGGGTGTAGGGCGGACGGAACAATCGGGCCCACACGCAAGTTGGTGGACAGAGGTCGAGGGACATCTGTCATGGCAGAGAGGAACATGTCCCGCTTAGCCAACACCAACGAGACCATGGCATACGTGGCACCGTGTACAGAACCCCATAACGCACCCGTCAGCGCACGGAAGCAGGTTTGTGAGGCTACAAAATGTGCGTCTGGGTGGAAAGCCATGCAGCCTTCGGTGTAAATGGAGTCCTCCAGTGCGAAAACTGCCAAGTCCATTACACCTGACATGTCTAGCAGATCCCAGAGAACAGTCTCCCAATGGTCAGTGACAGACCAACGCACACTCAACGAGGAAGGGGGTCTAGCACCAGCCGGCAGCAGGACCAGGTCTTCCTGGGAGACTAGGAGAGGCTTGGGAGTCATAGATTCACGGGCCAGCCATGATGTGCTGCGGCACGGCTTGGGTGGGGGCTGGAAGGTACCCCCCGGGGCTGCCTGGGGGAGGGAAGACAATGTTTCCTGTGGCGGATCAAGTACAGGCGCAACCGGTCTCTGTCGAAAATGGAGGTAGGGCATGCGGCATGACAGTGTAAGAACAAAGCAAACAACAAGCAAAGCAAACACTGTACTTGGGGTGACTGTAGTTACTGTAAGTCACGGCCTGTAAACAAAAAACAAAAAGGCAACAGCAAAGTACAAATCAAACAGAGTACAGAGTACGAATCAAACAAGACCGGGTCACCACCCAGAGAAATGTAGCCCCCCCCCCCCCCCCCACACACACACAAAAACCGGCTGAGACAGTAAAGTGCAAAAAAGGCTAGGTCGCAAAGGTGTAACAAAGAGCGTACGTAAGACAGAAGTATCAAGGAAAGAACAAAAATCACCTCCCTGTAAAAACCGTCAGCGCAGCACATAGGTAGGCGCTTGAGAAAGTCAGCTTGACCTAGTCAGTGAGCCGGGTGGCATACGCTGTGTGGCATGGGTGGCATACGCTGTGTGCATGCGCAGAGGGGGCTTACTAGGGTTGCTATGTGGGTTATTTTTGTTTGGAGGGTGCGGTTAGGGATCGCTAATTGAGAATATAGCACTTTGGGTCATCGTACAGTATTGTGACAAGAAACAAAAATTATCCGGAAGCTCTTATTTTGTGCTCTTAGAGTAAATCTAAACCACTCTCGCACATCCTATCATGGGGGTTAATCGTCATGTTAGCAGCCAAAGTGTGGAAAGTCCCATCAAGAAGAAACTGTAAAACAAGCTCACATGATGGCAAAGGTGGCTGAGGAGGAGGCTGAGCAATGGGAGATGGCTGCTGCTGCTGCTGCTGAGGCAATGCTTGTGGAAAGGAGCCGGGGCCATGAGGCGACATCTGTGGGCCATGCATACGAGGTCCATAGCCACCTGGAAACTGATGACCAGGGGGCAGCTCTTGTGCACCCTGCTGTCCTGGCCCTGCAGGTGACCACACAGCATCTGGTGCTCCCAGCCTGCAAACCCAGAAACTTATCAGTCTTGAGCAGCCACATTATAACATAATCAGTGTTCTGACACTGTCAATCAATGCTGAACCACATTTTGAATTTTCATGATACCAGAACAAACACCAACCTTGGAGGAAGACCATGGGGTGACATGCTAGGATGCTGCTGAGGCAGTACTCCTGTAACACATAAATATATAATTCACCATAAGTTATCTCCATGCAACATACTTACCATCATTACTTTCAAATCTTTGAGACAACCAGCATGTAGGTACAACAAATAACGTACTGGAATACAGAACCACAGAAGCGCTTTTGGAAGAATTGATCTATGAAATGACACACTATGCACCTGATAAAAGTCCAAATGTTGTTTTCCGACATTCACACATTAGGAAGTTTTTAATCCAGAGTGCCAGTTTAATGATGTATCTTTGCTCGGCTGAGTGCCAGTCGCTTACTTTTAAATGACAACTACTGAGAGTTTATGGTTCTTCTCACAGACCACTTAAAGCGACAAAACTTAGTTTAATGTGCAGCTAAGGCATTTCCAATTATGGTGTTTCCCCTTCGACCATGAATTGAAGTTGGCTAGGAGATTCATACAGGGTTTTGAGTGCACCCTCAGATTTGAAAATAGCATATGCAACATTACAGTCAACATTACACAGATATCAGATTTAATTTCATTCTGATTATGACTGGCAGAGACTGAGTTAATGGGATCTTTAATGAGGCAAAGATTAAAGTAATAAAGATTTTATTCAGTATATTTTATATGTAAAAATTGGTTTTATTTATTTTTTGCAGGGGTTCATTTATTTCATGAGAATTTTTTAGGTAAACAGAACCCCAGCTATACAGGACGGGCATAATTATGGCTAGCAGAGACCGAGTTAATGAGGTTTTCATCAAGGAAAAGTCTTGGGTCTGTTTGTGCGAGTTGGTTTGCCTATGACAAAGTCTGAAAGTTAGTGCTTTGGTAACTTGACTTCTGCTTTTCAATCCCACAACTGAATGTAATCCAGCTGTCCAGGATCACACTGCACTCACCTGGCCGCTGGGCACTTGGTCCTATGATGTCTGGCTGACCTTCTCTTCGATGTAGCATCATTTGTTGTTCTGCTTGGCGTTTCTGCTCCTCCTTCTCCTGTGACAAAGTGTTTAAATTACTCATCAAGTCGCCAACGTTGTGATGAGCTACACTCATCTGGCTCACATCTTCTAGTAAATGAGCTGTAGGCTTCTCCTGTGTAAGTGCATTGCAAGAACAAATTGGATCTTTTCATCATGCATCAACATGAATTGCAGAGCAAATTACAGTGATTTAAGGAAAGAAGCTGATGATTCTAATTACCTGATTCTCTTGACAGTGATTTCCTTTAGCTCACTGATCTTTAAAAACCACCAATTTATGAGTTATTACTGTTAGAAATGTGACTGTATTGCCCCAAAAGGCAATTTAAAAAATTGTGAAAATATAATTATCTTTAGGTGATCTGAAAACACTGAATGTTAGATTTAATGGATGCAAAGGACAAATATTACATGAGAGCCTGTTTCAACTATTTCACACAATAATTAATGTGATTATCTATTGTCACCAGTTGATTTTTATGATGGACTTGTGATGGACTTTTTGTTCAAACCAGTTTGGTTGTATTTTTTAAGATGCAACTAAAAAACCAAATTTATCATATGGAATTATCCACATAAGGAAATTCTTGTTTTCTGAAATGTTTTAAAATGATATGGAATGAAGAATGAAGTTGTTATTATCTGTATCGAATTCACCCAAATCATATAAGTAAAGATGAGTCACCACGTTAATTGGTGTCAAACATAGTGCTTCTGGAAGTTTTTAAAACCAAGGGTCAAAATGACCCTCTAGCCTGAAATCTAAGGGTCATTTTGTAAAAACGGGGTCAACCCAAGCGGCTATGGTGTTAACTTGCCAAATGTTAAAAAATCTGTGCATCACTGTGACACACGGCTTTAAAATCTCTGCATCTTTCTTGAATTTCTGTGCATAAATTATCTCTGGTTAAGCATTAACAGGAGCTCTGAAACATGCCCCTCTGGTGGCCCTGCCATTGGTAATTAAACGATATATTTAACCTAAAGTAAATTTCCTGAGCAACTATTTGGCTTACTACTTTCATTGCACTTCGTCCATTTTTTAAAAAAAACCCACAAAAAACCCTTAACAGAAACCTAAGACAAGTAAAATGCTGGGGTTTGAGAAAACTAATGTGGCATCACCTTGTTATCAGATTTTTCCTCACCTGTTCCAAGAGCTCATCAAGTAAGGTATGCTGCTCCTTCTGGCTACCTGCAAATCGCACGGGGTGTCCAGCACCGGGCTGGCCTGGGGCCCGCATACCAGATGACAGCAGACGGTGCTGGCCAGGGGGCAAGGGGAACTGAGGTCGAATCTGACCCGGGGCTAGGTGCTGTGGTAAAGGAGTATGTGGGGATGAGGTGGATAGCTGAGGATGCATCCCTCCTGCCATGGATGTGCCAGAAGGCTGGGGAACTGGTGAGGCAAATAAAAAAATAAGTCTCCACAACTGGAAGGCCTCCCCCCCCCCTCTCTTGCTCTTTCTCACACAGGCACACACAAACTTCCATTGCTTCCCCATCGCTCTCTCAAAAACACACACTTCCACCCATCACACTCTGGCAACAAACTATGACTTGATGACTCAGTTTATCTGAATCATTTAACACTGAAAGCCTGGGAGAAGGTTAGAGAGGGGAGAATTGTATGTTACACGCACTTTATTCATTATTGTTTTGAAGTTTATTGACATTCCCCCATGCTGGACATGCTTAGAAAACTTGTTTCTCTCTCTCATTGTATTTCCCATCCACAAAGCAGTTCAACGCTCAAAAGAAGTTCAACAGAACTTCCTTGTGCACAATACCAAAATGTCTCTAGGGCCGTTGCTACCTCTCACCTGGAAACCTGCTCTGTTGCTGTAATGATGCTTGCTGCATGGAAGGATGACCTAACCTTGGGTGTGGCCCGCCATCTGGCCCAACACTTTCCATACCCTCCCCACCCAGCTCCTGGCAAGGAGGAAAGGGTCGTGGTCCCTGAGGACGAAGAGCATGCTGTGTGGCTGCTGACTGACCATATACGATGCTGCTTGGGGTTGGGGTTAGCGTGGCCCCACGTGGGGGTGGTCCAAGTGCTCCAAGGGGCTGACTGTAGCTTCCCTGGTTGTACTGGTTAGTTGGAGTTATGGTTGCTCTAGATGCCATCTTCAAGAAAAAAAACCCACACAGTCATAAATACAATACCAGTATAAACAGTGCCTATTTACTATTTTTCAATTCTTATTTCACACCATTTTGAAGCTCCCACTGGGTTCAAAGAAAAAATGTTTGTAAGCTGACGTTATCATCAACAAACCTGTTGTGATGACTGCTGCTGTGGTGGTTGGCCAGAAAAAGAAGGCAGATGCTGAAGAGAACCTGTCTGTGACGTCCCTACCTGACCAGCACTGACTGACATGGTAAACGGGGAAATGGTGCGCATTGGGTATGGTGACTGGGGTGTCGATACAGAGCCAGGCGGCATGGTGAATGGCGACTGGGCTGATGATGAGATGGGAGGACTGAAAGGAGACTGTCCTGAACCATGCTGAGAGAAAGGCGACATCTGACCCACGGGTGTCAAGGGCTGGCTGTGAGGCGAGGCCGAGTGTCGGCCACTGGGACCCATCATCTGGCTGTGTTGGCTGTAAGGGGACTGAATGCCTGGTGTGCGGGGTGAAGGCTGTCCACTTCTAGGAGACTGAGAGATCTTAGGTGATGGTAAACCCGAGGGTCCCATGATAGCTCCTGCCTGGGATGGTGAAGATTGCTGCAGACCTGGAGACTGCAAGCCCTGAGCAAAAGGTGGGCGCTGCAACATACTCTGAATGGCTCCCTGCATAGCTGTGGGGTCGGGTCCTGGTATCTTGCTTGAGTCTCCTTTTGCCATCGTTCCTTCCTGCCCAGAGCGACCCATGCGTGTAGATATTGGCTCCGTGCCCTGCAAAGGCACCACTGATTGTTGCTGCACCTCCAAAACATCACCAGGACAATATTATTCCTTTGTCAAGAGCACACATGCCAAGCAAAATGCTCTGGCTCCAATAACTATGTAAAGTAAAATGAAAGAACTCGTAACTTTCTGGCAAATTTTACAAGAAACAGCACCTATCCAAACTTGGTGCATAACTTAAGCCAGATGTTTCATGCTTGTCATCAAGACACTGAGAATCATGGGTTGTGGATTCAAATCTCTTCTGTGGCAAACATATTTATGTCTACATAATCTGAAAGTGGACTACACATTCAAGGCAACCTGCCTGGAGTCATATAGCCAATCATTGCATGAAACATGAACTCCTCCACACACCCCTACCAAAAAAAAAAAAAAAAAAAAAAATCAAAAAGAAAGTTTAATATTAACCTGCAAGAGGGCTGCAATATGGCTGACACCTCCTTTGCTGTCAGCATTTTTGGCCTTCTCCAAGCCCTCGGCCATGCTGTCCGTGTCCAGCTGCTGTTGTCGCCGCTGGCTAAACTCAAGAAACTGCGACTGGAAATCCTTGACCTTGCTGCTGTTCTCATCACCACAGACATCAGACTCCAGTCCAGGCTCTACTTTAGTTGGGTCCTGTACCGTGCTGAAAAAGACAGGTACTGGACTGGGGAAAATGTGTGATAGTGTCTTATGCCTAGTCTTTTAAATCCCCAAAAGCTCTTGCTTTAACAAAAAATTAAATTCAACCAATTGTTTGAAAAGGAAAATTCTTCCCTCTGCCACAGAATGTAAACAATAACACTTTTTTAAATTAATCAAGCACCTTCTTTAGCCTATGCCAGTCCTATACTTAAGCCTCTTTTGACTGGAACATCCGACTCTTTTATAAAAGTAACTGCAGACCAAGAGACATTATACGACCTGACACAAAATAACTATTTTTTTTCAGCTAAAATGATAAATGCCTGACCAAGGCCTATAATTTTCCAAGAAGAGAAAAGAATACGAGTCTGGCTAACCAAACCCCTACAGGATCTGCAACATCATCTTCAGTTCTTACATAAAGCAATTCCATAATGTAGACACTGGGCTTACCTGTTTGTACCCTTATCATGCTTGTCATCATCTTTTTTATCATCCCCATCACCATCCCCCTCTCCTGTTGAGTTCTTGGGGTCATCAATGAGGTCAAGTGTTTCTATTATGCTGGGGTCATCAAGATCCAGTTCAGGGTCAGCATACTTCAGGATATCAAATGTGCCATCTGCACCTGCAGCAACAAGTACCCAGGCAACATGCCATATTCTTCTTTATGTCTCACTATTACCATCAGAAGCACTGAATTAAGCAAAGTTTCCACCCCCCCCCCTCCTGTCATGTGCCATCGTCATCAGTCATCATGTGTGCAGCATGATGATTCGCAAAGAAATCTTTTAACTGAATTTTAGAACACAGAAACCGATCATCTACAAAATAAATTGCCCCTGTGTGCTGTCTTAGCAGTCAAGCAACCTTTTTCTTTGCACTGGTATTACACAACATAATGCCTGCTTTACCATAACCAAAGTTTCAGGGATGGAAATTCTCACAAAGACTTCATTCATGAACCATGATTGAAGGCTTGTGGGTCTGTTACCTCCCTAATACAGGTGTGACATTTACAGAACTACATGCCAAAAAATGGGGAACAAGACCACAAAGGCCAATGTCACATACTTAGAAGGTCGTCGTCTTCAGGCTTGTCATCCTCGGAAGACAGGGAAGGCTTCAGATCTTTGGGTGCCATATCTCCTGCCAAATGCAAGACATCACCTTCCACAACACTGGTTCCCTCTTGTGAAGTGTGAGGTGTGCTGTCTGGCATGGACGTTGCTGACTGTTTGGAAGGATGTCCTGTCATAGGGTCATGTACGGAGCTGAGATGGCGAAAAACCTCATCGTCAGACGTCCGTCCCACTTCTGAAAGCTGCCTAGATAAGTCATGGTGTCCACCCTGTCGAAAAGTACATGTTTAATTTCTCACAATCTGTCTTATTACTCACTTCAGCCACTTCATATATCTATGTTAAGCCTCAGTCACTCCATATTTCTAGGTTATACACCAGCCACTCCCCATTTCCAGGTTAAACCTCACGCACTTCACACTTTCAGGTTAACCTTAGGCACTCCACGTTTGGAGTTTGAGATAAAGCACCCACTACCACAAGCAATGACATCTACCTGCTGGGGCCCCGCATGGAAATCACCAGGTTGACGGGGCATCACAGGGCGCATCAGTGATGGTCCAGGTGGGCGATGCATCCGATGAGGCCCAGGAAACTGCACAGGGTTTGGCTCCCCATACTGAGCACGAGGACTGAAGGCTTCCGAAGCCTCTGTAACAACGAGCAGATCAATAAATATACAGCACTGTAAGTCGATAAATAAGCTGCATGCCAGTCAACATCAACAGCTAAATCCTGAGCTTGCAGCAGTGATGCATAGACTGTAGCCATATGGTTCAAGTAGTGGAGTTTAAACATGTATCATCACAAAAGACACCCTCTCTCTGAGCTCACCTGGAGGAAACTGTGATGGATTGGGAGGGCGAACCATGCGAGGCCAGCGCTCTGCTGGGATTCCTGTGTGGCTGGGACTGGCAGGCTCCCTAAAGTTCTGAAGTCCTCCTACACAGAAACATTAAAACATACTAGTTTTGTCCTTCTGTATGCCATCAATTCCACGCGAAATGTTCTAAAATTCTCCTGTGCCGAACATCACCTAATACTAGTCATACCCTTTAGTGTATGATCAACTCACCGTAAGGAGATCTTTTGTTAGATGTCAAAGCCAGAGGAAGTGAGTTAAGTGAAGAAAGGGGAGGGGGTGGATGTCTTGCACAGCTATTTGCACTGTTCAGCCTTTTTTTTAGATTAGAAAAGAACACTATTTCAAATTTGTACAACTGACTGGTTTTCCTTGTAGGACTGTATATTAACCTGCATGTGCTATATTTATCTTTAATGTTGCAATCCCTGCTGTATTGTTAATCCAGACGGGGACAACTTGATGAGGGGGTACTAAATGTGGGAGGTTGGGGAACTATGCAACAAAGAGGACGGGTAGTACTACTAGCAGTTCAGCCACAGTGTGCAGTGCTGGCAACTGCTGGATGCAGACTGAGTTATTCCATTCGTAGACTGTTTATTCTATGTGTTTTGTAATTGTGTGTGTGTGTGTGCACGCATGTCCTGTGGTATCTGCATTCATCTTTAAGCATAATCCTCATCCTATATTCTTACTGTTCATCTATTTTAAATTTAAATGTAAAAAATTGTTTAAATCTTTTTTTTGTGTGGTTGATGCATTCAGATTTGAACGACTGGGTGTCACAGGCTATAAATATGCCAGGGTAGGCCAAAGTGTACCTATGTGTTTGTGAGTATACAAGGTGACAGCCTGCAGTAGATATATTCACTGCAAGAATTTTCATTGCTCTGAAACAAACTGGTCAACAATCTTAAGTTTAAACAACCAGCAACATAGATTCATGAATTTCTAGAGCTTGAATGCAAACTTTAGCAGTCAAAATGCTGATTTTCTGATCCATCCTTTCAAAATGATGGAATATTTGCCAAAAGAACACTTTTCTATTGCTGTGACTCCACACGCGCATGTGTGTGCGTGTGTATTCATATAAAGCATACATAAATGCACACGATACAAAAAGAGATATCTGATCAAAGTACAGTTCGAAATCTATTGCAAATACGATGACCTAAGACAAAACAGCTAGTCAGAAAAACCACAGATGTTAAGCTGGCTATTTTTTTAAAGTTGACTTACCAGGTGTGGGAGACATCATAGGCGCTGGTGGAAGTCCTGGTGGCCTGGCAGGCCCCATACCCTCCTGCTGCTGCTGTTGCTGTTGCAGCCACTGGTGGTGATGGGGGGTGCCGGGCAATGGAACCATGCCCATCATGCGCTCTGTCTCCTTCTTCTGCATGCGCATCTTGGTCTGCTGACCCAAAATCTCACGTAGCTGCTGGTGTGGGGTGCCCTGGCCCGACCCCAGGCCGGCCACCACCTCAGCAGTCCCGCCACCCTGGGTACCACATGCACAGCACACGTCACATCCGCACCAACACCCTGCTGCTTTACCTACTTTCACCAAACACTAACCATTTTCGCTGTGCCAAACGCTAGCTTCCCCCATTATGTAAAAAATTTGAACGGAACATCACCACTGACTGTTCTCTATTCGCAGTGACTTCTTTTGCATCGATACTAAATAGAATATTTTACTTATTGTTTTTTATTATGGGTCGACTTCAAGATATTTCAATTAATAAACCGAATATGTTTGAAACAACCAGTAAGTGATGAGCAATACATGTAAGAAAATGGTAGAAAAAAGCTCACATGCTTAACTATCATATTAATTGGGGTGAGGCAAACCCTTTGATCCTTTCCTGAATAGCTTGCCAGACAAAGTTGCAGAACTGGATTTAGAAATAAGACCAAAACTTAGAAGATATGAAGCTGTGCCTTCAGTCTGTCACCTTTGAAGCTAAACAGGCAGGAGACAACTCGACTTTTCAGAAGTAGTGGAAGAAGGTTTCTGGCATTGCAAAGATTTATATGCTCACTGTGCTGTTCACTGGCAAACTTCCTAACATTTATAATAATATCCATAATCTACAGGGAAGGGAAGATGAAGCATTGAAACAGATGACCTGTGAGCAATTTTATGACCAACCTTTCTTGTGAACAAGACCAAACCTCTAGGTCGATCCATTCTTCGGAGCTCCTGGGTGCAATTTTATGACATGCCTCAAATATACAATCATGGGAACTGCTCTGTTGCCCATATGATTCCACACATACCAGCTGCTGACACAACAGAGGAAGGGACGGGGAAGGGCAGGCACACCAACACAGTTCCATGCAGATTAGTTGGACTCATACCTCTCACCAGGATCAGGACGTGTGTAATGCAAAGGCACATGCACCATACACCAAATGGCACCGTTAACTGTAGTACTACGTGGCAGTCCACACTACGTCACATCGCCACAAAGACAGCCACAACTCTTGTCGTGCTACCAGATACTATAGGTAAAGCAGCTTTCTCTCCTTAGCAGGACATGTTCACACCTTCCCAATCCAACCACTTGCATACGTTCACATGTGCTTACCACATTCTCATGTGCATGCTGGTACCCTGTCAAAGGGTGGCTTGAGACAAAGTGAGATGATGTCAGGCCACATACACTTATCAACTGACAAGATGCTTGGCGAACACAGCTTGAGACAAAGCAAGGTGATATCAGGCCACACATCAACTGACCAGATAGCTGTGTGCACCAAGCCCACTGAGACATCTGACTACAAGTAAACATGGCTTTTTTATGGGGGGGGGTTCCAGGTGCACAAACCATTTTAGATTTAACATTTTCTTCTCTTTCTGACAACAGCAGAAAAAGAAAACTTCAAATTAAAGTAGATTTCAGACAAAATGCTGGCCAACCCGGATGGTTTACTGGCTAATGAGTACCCATATCTGGTCAGTGCATCTCAGATTCCTGAAACAAGATGACATGCCTTGGCTATGCAGGCATTAGCAAAAAATATATGTGCCTGCTAGAACTGTAGCAGATGCCCCATTTAAGCACATTTGTACACACAATGTCTACCCTGCATCTTGAGTTAAAACCACACACGAACTTAATGGCTATGCAGTCCCCTTTCATCTACAGCTTGTCACCAAATCCCAACACTGCAGTTTGGCCTTTGGCAATCAGTAAATCACAGTAACTTGCCATGCAAATTTGATATGTTACAACCCATTTTTTTAATATCATAAAATGCATTCAAGATAAGTTCTTTTAGTAATTCCACAATTTAGTCTTTTAAAATGTGAACTGACACTCTGACGATGTCATTCCCTACCTCTTCCTTTCTTTTAAAAAAGGAAAAAAATGGAAAAAGGTACATACAATTTTGCTATACAACATGGCAATTTTGGACACCATTTTATTGCAGATTTTCTGCTTATCCCCATATGAAATGCAGGGACAATTTTCTGATATCTAACACCTCTTAAAGGTTTCACCGGTTTCACCAACTTGGGGAAAAGATATCCATTTTGCAAGTCATCTTGTTTCTTTATACAGCATCTTAACAAAAAGCTCAGTGAAACAAAACATGCTACATGTAGCATGTTTTGGTTGGTTACTGACAAAAGACCAGTTATACATTGTTACAACAGCAAACACACATGCTCACATCAGACAGCTGTACTATGCCCAAACACTTCTACCTCCTCAGTTTTCACAATTTGTTCTATTTCATTCCTTTTTATGAAGACTGCTGCCATGTCAGTAGTGAGTTGACAAATTATGCTAGGAAGGTGCTACATTATATGCACTGTGTGGATCAAAGACAGCTACTTTTACCACTTAGCCCATGTTAGCCTGCCTGACATGCTGTCCACATCTTTCACCAAAATTCTGGTTTGATACATTTACCTGGTCAACTAAAAATAATTAGAACATCTAAATTTCAGCCTCAACTCTCCCAGGACCTTTTAGAGAAGAGCTTTCCAGGAAAGAAAACAGCTCCAATAAAAATGACTTTGCGCAAGAGTAAGCATAACCCCTTCCCCCCCCCCACCACCAAAATTGCATATTTTGTATGTAACCATAAACAATGAAATATGCACAGCATAACACTGTGATAGACTCATAAGCATAGAAAGTATCAGCAACATGTCAGGCCTGACACACAACAGGGTCAGCAAATATTAGTCCCACAGCACTACTAACTAGTGTCAAAGCAGTGTGAGCAACGTCAGGGCTGACACATAAAAGTGTCAGGAAAAAGTTAGTCACATGGTGCTGCTAACCAGTATCAAAGCAAATATGCTTTCTCCAGGTAACACAACAAATAATACACTTTCTTAAAAAGCCAAACATAGCAAAATTCTTGCGTGTTCGACAAACAAGTCTTGCTTATATGTTCAGCTCTCCGTTTATCTGCATGAAAAAAAAGCTGCTGCTTAAAGCTACTTGCTATTTAGGTCAAGTAAACAGGCAGCCATTGCATGCCTCCTGTTTGACCATGCATCAGCTGCAAGCCTGTATGTGTTGCCTGTACGCAAACAGCACTCTGATATTTGGTTTTATCATTCCTTGTTACTACCAGTGCATTAGTTATTACAACACCAAACAATCTTCCAGGGTAGGGCAGCAAAAATGCACAAAAGCACAGACGGCATAAATTCAATCTGTTCTGCAACTGGCATATGGTGAAGGATTAATTGATAACAGCCAATACACTGGTGTAACAGACAGGACGATGATTCATGGAACCTTTGGGCAAAGTTGGACAAAGGGACCATGAACAGCGCGACTTACCATGCGAGGGTACGCTACAGAGTAGGACCATGGGGGCGGTCCCTGAGGAGGAAGCAGCTTAAGGCGACGGGTGGCCAGCCCCTGTGCAGGCTAACGTCAAAAACAGCAAACACCACAGCAAAAGAATAGAGAGAGAAAGAGGGGAAAAAAATCCACAAGCACAACCACCCATCAGAAATAAGCATAAGAAGACAGCTATAGTCAGGCATTAATCTCTACTTGTTCTACTTGCCCCAGACATCAAGAATAGAATGCAAACATGGTATGTCTCCACTATCTCAGCATCATAACAAAGTATCTGATGTCAACATTAACAAGATGCTAACTGTAACTGAGCATTTGGAAAAATAGTAGATGGTATTATTAAAATACAAAAGTAAACGTTTGCATTCTTTCCTTGAAATAACAGTCCAAAGCTGTGCAAACATAGGATGGCAAATAACTGTTATCACTACAAGTTCTTTTTTCACAAGTTATTACACTGTTTTAGATTGCAATAGCAAATCTACACATTAGTACATTTTGTTTATGCATTAAGCTCACATCATAAATGTGCATCTGAATTCTGATTACCTAGCTGCACCACCCAGACACTTATTATCATTTTCACTGTGTCACTGAACATGTTTGGTACTAGCTTCCATTTATTATTATATATCAATAATCATCACATATCCTGTATACTTCTTTACTACTACAATTGATCAGGAATTACTTTTTACTTTTTTCTCTTACATTATGCTGCCCAAATAAAACAATTTTTAACATTATACATTGTAGATCTTTTAATGTTATTATTTTGTGTCTTATATTGTTATCGAGTTAGGTCTTTTATGCATTTAAATTCTCTATCAACATCTACCCTATTAGTGAAACATTTTAATGACAAAATTTTGAAACCAATGTCTCATTTCTTTTTAATTTATTTGTTGAGGTATTAATAAAATAGCAAAATGAAAAAATTTCTGCATGTAATGATCTAAATATAGATCAAGGAACTTTTTTTAAAAGACTGTACCTATCAGATTTGTACTGACTGCTGTAGTAGCAGCAATATCCAGTGCACAAAAGGATGCCAAAAAAAAGCACAAAGCAGAATTTTAAAACAGAAAACTTTCTTTTTCTCTATTCCACTACCCCTCTCTTCCCTAAATACATGCTTGCTTAAGTGAGCAAAATAATTTATGTTTGTAGTTTAGTTCTGGTCCACTGGTGACACCGTGTGTTGTGTAAGGAGCGACATAATTCTCAGATGTTACACTGTTATGTTTTTGTGTTAGTAACACTTACAGCTACTTAAAAATGTACACTACATAATGTAGGCGACTAGCTGGTTATGTGAGAACAAATTAAACATGAGCTTGTGTGTGCGTGTGTGTGTGTTTGTAAGTCTTGTTAACATGGATGTGCAAAAAGACTGCTGAGTGTAGATCTGGTGTGAAACATGAAGAACCATCAAATAAATGAAATGTGACTACTGTGCACTTGTTTCTACTGGAAGCATGAGATCCTGGTTATGCCAATGTTAGCCACTAGAAACAGCAGCCTGTTAGAGTGCAACATCCATTGAATCCTGCATTCATTACCACCAGCAAGCTTACGAGACAGACACTCTGCACAAATGGCAGCACAGATCATACAGCATACAGCCATATTGACAAGAGCCAATGACCCACAGCAACATGCTCTCAAACTCTTTCACTAGATGCCATCTCTTCATGCTTCTTGTGGCAAGCAGCACCAACCTGCAGCCTCTAGATCTTTTGAAAATTCTCTTTTATGACTCTTTATCTTGCATTCTCACGATCTGTGGAATCCTGGGGTTTTCTCTGGGTGGGTGGTTGGTAATATAATGCAAGACTTATTATTAGCGGTTAGCCTGAAATGGATACTTCTCTAAACAACCCCCCATTCCTACCCCTATGAGATGGCTTCAAGAGACATCAAGTTGGTGCTCTCTAGCACACAAGTCAAAAGTCACTAAGGCCATGGCACATGTTGACTATCACACAGATTACAATTCACTATAGCTATAGCACAACAATCTGAAAAAAAAAAACAACTTACATCTTGTGGCTGCATCATTCGGCCTTGGAAATGGTCTGAGGTCATGTCCGACATTGACCGAGTCAAACTAGGGTCACCAGGCATTCGCAAGCCTGGAGTCTGCTGGTTGTAGGGATGCGGCAGGCTGTTTGAACGTCCAAGCTGAGAGGGATTTTTGAAGTTAACATCTGGTGGATAGCCGCCTGCGTCTGCATGCCGGAGAGGGCTGGTCATGCCACTTGCACCTAAACAAAGGATGCTTACTTTCAACTCGCTTTAAGCTGGTGTTAGCACGACACTAACTTGAGCAGTGTTTTACTGCTGTGGTACCATGTATAGCTATGTGAGGAAAAGCATTTAGTGCACTGGAAATACGTCTCAGAGATCTATTCCCACAACCATGTTTCTCACAATCATGGGACAATAAGCCAAGTCCCATCCTCCCATCCCACTTTCCCCCAATTACACTTCCTGGCTAATTGGCAGCAGCAGGGTGGTGAAGCAACACTCAGATGACTGTCATAAGACTGCGAGAACTGATGATAAGTTCAAATATTGTTTTCACCATGCATGTTTCCTCTGTATGAGGCAGCTGTCTCCAGCACCTGCTGCATGCTAAGACCTACCCTTGGGTACTGACTTGGCTTTAACCCCCAAACAAGCAAATAAAGAGACTAAAACATTTGTGAAAGCAATCATGACACAGCTGGAATAGGCACAATCGTGAGATGCGAACGCACCAGGCGATGGGCCAAACTGCAAGGGACGTGGTGGAGTGGAGGATACTGTGTGAGCAGGAGAGGCATGGGCAGATGATGGCGTTGGGGGTCCATATGCATCCTGTGGCAGTCTGTGGTACATGTCGCCTGCGGAGTCTGCAGAAGGAGGCACCCCTAAAGCAGAATGATGTCCTGGGTAGGTGTCAGCCGCCGAATGAGGTAATCGCAAAGGTGGGTGGAACGTATCCTCTGGCGGGGTAGGTGGCCGGGGGGTGGTGGGTGTGAAGGCATAGGGGTCAGCTGAGGGAGGAGGGGGGTGAATCACAGCTGCATGTTCCTCTTGTTTCATGGCTGGATGCTGACCTGCACATTCCCACACATTGCTGTTGGTCACGCAAGACCAAAACACATTGTCTGCATTTGTGACTTACATACTCTGACCAATCAGCAAAAACTGTACCGATATCCAAATATAGTCCACGCCTGTGTTTCCAATTAGTATTATCAAACTGGGGGTGAAGTCACACCATGATGAAAAGGTTATATATCCTCTTAATATTTTATCGTTTTAAACAATCAGCCATGTCATGCTGATGCAAATAAAGTCTGATCCATCAACAAAGTAGCCCTGACAGTTTACATTTGTGTTGTATATACTTTATGACAAACTGGTGAAATCATGCTGAAATAAACATGGTGTAGTGTTTATGGCAACAAAAGTAACAGCAAAGTCATTACATAACTGGCGAAGACCTTCTGTCACTAGTACACTAACAAACCAAATATTTCATTTAACAGGATTGTCTTCCAATTCATCTTCTCATGGCACCATTCTTACACTGATTGCTAGCTTTGTTACACTTGCTCTTAACGGTTTAAGTCATCTCTACCTTGATCAATCTTAATATATTTTGTTGGATTTTTTTCAAAGTTACATGGTATTTGATCTAAAAAAATTAACAAAAATTCTCAGAAAGGAAATAATAAGTGACAACCCCTACCTGCATGATGATGAGAGTACATGTGTTGGGGGAGGTGCCCCTTGCTGTATGGGTCCTCCATGCCCAAAGGGGGCTGACCAGGTGGTTGGTTCTGCAGTGGGGGACCATGCACAAACTGATCAAACTGAGGCTGGTGTCGTGGCCTGGGTGTACCAACAGCGAATGGGTCAGTCTTCGGGGGACCAGGTGAAGGGAAACCATAAGGATCAGGGGTTTGTGCACCAACACCTTGCCGAGAGGGTGGTCCTGGAGGAGAAAATGGATCTGTTCCAGAGTCCAGAGTGGGCGACTTGTGGAAGGGGTCATCCCATGGGGGACGATGGAAAGGTGAGCCTCCCTGACTTCCTGGACTCTGCAGAGGACTGCGCACAGACGGGGATAAAGCTGGAAAGCAAAGATCCAGCAAGTTACAGTCACGGTCATCTCCAAGAGAAACGCTGCACACTGCGCTTTGTGTTGTTTTGGCCTGTCAGCCTAGCTTGTCGGACCTACATCTACCAGCACCTTACTTTATGAAACACTCTTCCCAAGGTAACGGCAACACCCCTTCCTACCACCACCACCACCATCAAAGCTCACCCCACCCCTGTTCTGACCATCACAGGTAGACAGAGCATGCTAAACCGATTTATTCCATGTAGGATACTGTTTGCAATATCCTAGAGTCTAACCAACAAAGCCACAAAGCATTTATATCAACTTTTGCTGGCCATGGGGGAAAGAAAGAAGGAAAGGGAAGATCTGCACATAACATCTCACCTTCAGGGGGGTCATGGGGGCCTGGAGGCTGCGCGAAGGGGTCTCCAACTGCTGACTGAGAGGGCAAAGGTGGGGGTGCAGGGGGAGGTGGCATTGCCTCGCTGTCATGCAGCTTCTGTGCCTCTTGTCTCCTCTTCAGCTCTTGGTTCACCTGCTGCACGTGCACACATAGCATGGCCTCAGCTCCTCATTGTACTGTCTTGTATGTAAATACCCTCTATGACCTATGTCTGTACATACACAGACATACCTAGCCCCACACCAACTTTCTCTGTCTTGCAGCTTCTGTGCTAGATTGCACGAGCAGCCCTATGTGTGCACCCCTTTTTAAAAGCAGCAGCAAGGCCCTTTTACTGTGTATCTTATGGACACTTCTGTGAATGGAAGAGGTAGGACTATGATGCAACCCAGTCCTGGCTACTGCTACAACTTATTTTAAACTTAAGTTCACGGTCAGCTGTTCAGCAAGGATATAAATGCAGACAAGAAAACAGAATCCTGCACAAGCATGGAAGCTGTAAGCAAGTGCATTAAAACTGCTGCATTCTTTAAGTTAGTAACTCACTTAGTCTCAGAGGACAGATTTTACTAAAAAGTTCTTTAAGTTACAAGCTCACCTTTTGGGCTTTCTGCACACGATGACTGGTGCGGTTTTTCCTTGCCTTTGCCTAGACACCATAATTTTGGAATGACTTCAACCATCACAGTGAACACGCATCGAAAGCAACCTTCCTTTCTAAAATGCCGTAAAGTAAGGAGCACAAAGTCCACACAAACACAATATCACTAGACTGAGGTACAACCAGGCCGGAGAACAGTATGACTGAAAAAACTCTGAAATTTAGCGGGGTCCAGCAGCTGCCGTCAGGCCCCTGGGTCAAGTCCAGGGGCAATCCCTTTTACTAATACACAAAAATCTTATTCTACTGAAAACGAAAACAACCCACAAATACCATGCCATTAATACAGGTTTTGATTCTAAACCTTTGGCTTTGTGAACAATCAGTAACTTTGTTTCTCTGCAGAGTGGGTTTATTTTGTGTTTTCCAGCCATGGAGTAAATGATAAGTAGGTGTGTATACCTATTGTACTCAGCGCAAAATGGACAGCGAAATGTCAGGAATGGTGGAGAGTTTTTTTTTTAGTTTGACCGAACCCTATGTATGAGGAGCTTTTTTCTGAAATTCTAGATTATTCTTCTTTGGATTGGTGTATGCTTTTACAGGTTTTAACACTACTGGATGCTTTGGCTGCTACTACATGTACATGCCTCTTGGATCCCATGTGGTCCACAAGGGCTGTCAAAGTGCTGTTAGCAAAAATCAGTTTAATTCTTTGTTGCAAAGCAGGCAGCGTGCAATCCCCGGTTTGTCAACTTTTCTGAAGCACGCTGACACTCTGACTCTCTGCTCCGAGCCGTCTACTGACACCATTTTCTCGGTCCATTCCCACTTCCACTTGTTAACAATCTCTTCTTCTCGGGAGGGATCACCACGATTGATTATCAGTGATTCACACGAAATTGTCGTCAAAGAAACCCGACAAAAACAAAAAGAGAATCGCTCCTTCGAACAGAGCGGTTTGAAAACGGTGGCAGTTTCACAACGGCATTCAGAATTGATCGCGCACGCAAAAGTTATGCCAGTCACACGTCTAGCCCAGTCATACCAGTACTGCGGGCGGCATTCAAACTGAACGCGTTACATGAGTGCTGGGGAAAACCACGGATCTGCCTTTGGATTAGTCGGAGACTCGGGTGCTGCGGAAAAACACGGATTGGTCTTTGGATTAGTCGGAGACTCGGATTTTTGTTTTTCTCTGAACAATTTTTTAAATCCGCTGAACGCCGATTGCAATTCTCTGAAATCAGCGGATTCTCTGAGAGTTCTCCAGCCTGTACAACAACATAATAATTTATACAAAATGTGAAGGAATAACTAGAGAGGCGGAGGAAGGGAAAGATGCAGTGCAGTCAGCATGGCAAGTTATTTTCTCTTACCAAAAATGGGGCCTTCTCTTCTGGTTTCAGCTTACGCCACAGCTTTGCAATTTGCTTGGATCGTTCAGACCATTCTGTGGATACAACATGAAGAATATAAAAGCATATACATAAGCCAGAATTCTTATATGCAAGTGTGGATGTATTCTGTGTGGATACAACATGACCATGAAGAATATAAAAACATATACATAAGCCAGAATTCTTATATGCAAGTGTGGATGTATTCTGTGTAGATACATGCATGAGGTTGAAGGTGAATGGCCTTCAAAATATTCCATGAAAATGTTTTCTGGAAATCTGAGTGCACTAGACACTGGTCTGAAATCTCTACCCACCAGGGTATTCCTTCTTGAGATTGGGAAAGTTGAGGTTGACATACAACACAGCTGAAATGGTTGCATTGGCTCCTAGGGCTTCGTCTGTCTCCCACTTTAGGATGGTGCGACGCGTTCCCCCTCCACTTTCCTCCTCCTCCCCTCCCATAATCCCTGATGACCATGGTTGTCCTTCCTGTCTCCCAGGCAGTCCCTCCACTTCTGTGCTCATTTGAGGACTGAGCATACAAACAGAAAAATAAGTACATAAACAAAAAATAAACCTTCATTCCATTCAAAAAACACAACCATCTCCTGCTCTACTTACCACAAAATGTATTTCCAGCCTTCTTAGGCAGTGGGTATTCTGGCTAGAGGACATTTCTTTTTTTGAGGGGAGGGGAATTCAAATTTATTACAGGTGAACAGACACAACACTTACAGGTGGATGCAGGTACAAAAATCACCCACAGGTGAGAACATGCTGAAGGCTTCTCACAAAACTGAAAACTTGATGCATGATTGTGAACCGACAAGAGATTCTGCTATAGCCCTGTGCGTACTTCATGCTGGCTTTATAGTCAGCATATGATTGCAGAAAACCCTCCTAAGCTCACCTGTAGCTAGGTGGGAAAGGAAGTGCTGGATTATAGCGAGGCACAGCATGGGTTGGCGAATGATCAGAGTCCATCTCCATGCCTGGAGCAGTGCGTATCATAGTGCCCTGTGAATGCCTAGCTGGCATGCTTGGCATGGAACTGGCATGGGGGAGCATGCCAACATTGGATGACTCGGACATGCCAGAGGGCATCTGCATGGGGAACTGCCCAGGAACTGACAAAAGAACATTTTTAAGATAAATTGATCATCAAAATCTATATTCTTAGCTATATGAATGGCCAAGATCATTTAAGTAGTTTCAGCAACATGACAGCAGGAATGTACCAATGCTCTACCAATACTTTCTCTCCACCATATACACCATTATTTTCTTCTATTAAGTCAGAGTCATTTTGCATTATATTTGTAACACCAACTGTTCTTCTGTAATGATTTTGTGAAAAAGTTTTTAGAAGTCATCATTAGGGATAAGTAAAGGTCTGAGTTGTGTTTGCTGTTATTGCAAAGATTACCTGTTGTTAATAACTTTTTGCATTTACACAAAATGTAATCTGGCCTTTGTCAGTTTCAGTGCAAAGGCTTACCTATTGCTGATAACCTTAACTTTCTGCATTTATACAGAATGTGATCTGGCCTTCAATCTCAGAGCAAAGGTCTACCTGTGAGTGTTGTTGGTAACCTCAACTTTTTGCATTCACATAGAATGGGATCAACTTGTGTTAACAAATCCATGTTTCTCCAGTGGCACATAGCTCTGTTGCCTGGCATGCATCAACCTACCTTGAGCCAGTGTCTGGGTTTCCTCCTCAGTTGTCAGCACTCCCTTCAAATTAAAAATCTCCTCAACTGTGCCCAGGTGCTCCAGCATCTGCTCGACATTTGGACTGAAGATCTGGGCCAAGTTTTCAGGAAGAGCATCTTTTGTTCCTACCTCACCCTCCTTCTCTGAAAGCTGATCACCTTTAGTCTTTGAAAGGTCTGCAAATAGAGACAAATAATAATAAAAAAAAAACCACCTATCACTTCAGCATGATTTCCATACACGCAAACATATTTAACTGCTAAAAAGTGACACAAAAATCTATGGTTCACTATCTGTACAGGGCAATGACCACTGACTGGCTGGACTGGAAGACTGGTCAGCTGCCATCTGAGAGTGTAAGAAACAGAAAACTTTTACAGTTTTTCTTCTACATGAAACTATTGAAGAGGAGGGGTGGGGCAGACCGCAACAAGCTAGACTTACCAGTTCCTGTATTCAAAATAGTAAGAATATCTTCTTCTGGAGGGAACTCCATGTCTGGCAGAATATCTAGGTCTCCTTCATCTACAGTGGAAAAACACAACTAGAAACATATTCTTACTCCACAAGCAAATGTAAAAAATGAGCACTAACGTGTAAATGTATATCATACTGTTATCAAAATAATGAACTCTGACATATAATTATAAGCAAGAGAATGCCACCAGTATCATAAAATTCTGCAAAGTTGCACACCCACAATACAAGTCAGGAAAAGGTACATCAGCAGTGGATAGTGTGAGCCCCAGAACTCCCAAGGCAAGAAACACGCTGTTATGGAGCGTGCTAGGCGTGAAAGTGATTGTAAGCGTGCTAGGCGTGCGAGTGATTATAAGCGTGCTAGGCATGAAAGTGACAAAAAAGCGTGCTAGGCGTGAGTGATCAAATACTAAAGGTGAGCGATGTTTGAGGTTTTAAAAAAAGACGGAGTTAGGACGAAAGGGAGGAGAGAGAACACACGAGGCATGGAGGATAGGTCGGAGAGTTGTGTATTCGGTGGATGTTGTTGATGAGATGCGGGATTTGAGACACGCTCACAGAGTGCTCGAACTCAGAAGAAATATATATACGAGAACCAAGCCTCGGTGTTGAAACGAGTTTTAAATGGGGCGAAAGATGAACGGACTTCTGGCACCCTACAGGCCATCCAGATACGCATTGGCGAAAAATTGACAAGAAAAATGGCAAGTAGCTGACAGAGAACAAAGACCGAACCTGACCACATAACACACGCCTTGCTGCCAAGTTTTACAAACTGTTAAGTCTACTAACCTGGTACCGCTAGGTTACAGGGGACAAAGTTTCGTTACCTAGATCAGGCATGTCACTGTCATGGTGTGTGCTGGGGACTGGTGTAGGCTGAGGGTGGCTGCTGCTGCCCGGGCCTGGCAATGCTTCCAGCTCTCCTGACCCTGTCGAGACCTTTGCCTCAGTATCCAAGGCTGCTTCGGAGGCAGGGGCTACAGAAGGTAATGCTGGAGAAGGACTGGTAGAGCGTGACAGTGGCTGGGCCGGTGTGTCCGAGTCTGAACCAGAGTGTAAGACATCACCTGACAATCTCCTCGGACCACGGCTGGACTCCATCAGCTTGCTGCCAAAGAAAGCCTCCTGCAAAATAAATGATAACCAAATCTATTAAATCTGTCCCCAGACCACTCACTCCCCTTCCCCCTCCCACATATCTTCTCTCTAGACTGCCTGTTTTCTAGCTGCACCTGTGGTAACATCAATGGGCTTACTGTACTGTTTACGTCTGTGGAGACCTGTGGAACAAATGGTCAAAAGAAACAACTGCCAGCAAAACCACTTTGTTTGGAGTTTCCAGTTAATAGTTTCCACAATGTTTTTGCCCACAATGTCTTTTTTGCACAATTTCTTCCTTTTGTAGCCTTACCGAAGCTACACACTTTTAAGTTCTGAAACCCAGAGTATTTTAGTTTCTTGGTGAACAAAATGGCAGTGTCAAATTATGTACAACTGACTTGAATAGCAAAGAAAGGATTGAGATAAAACCCAAGCATGTTTTCGATAAACGTGAAGGGTGTTTTCAGAAACACCCTTCACGTCGGGGCAGACAAGGACAGAGGGCAACATTTGTTTGGAGCATTTTCCTCAGTTCGAAATATACGATGCCAAACGCATGTTGCTTAACTTTTTGTGAGGGGTATATAAGATACTGTTCACTACTGAATAAGTTGGAGCAAAAGGCATGTCTAATCATTTAAAAAGATTCAGAGCAAATCTTGCTGACCTGCATGTAGCTTGGGAAACTCTCTTCCAATTTTCCCTTTTTGATTCGGCGTCGCTGACGGCGTTTGCCTGGGACAAGCGGTGCTGGCTCTCCCTCCACTGTGGAGACACCACCCAACATGAAAACACTTTGCATGTGTATGCATATACCAATGTGTACCTTCCCACAACACAGATACATACTGACTGCTCTGATCCGGGAAATTTATGAGGGTTCTTGCAGAAGTTAATGAACCACGCAGAAAGAAAAGGATACAGATGAATGGTCAATGGTTTAAACAGGATGGCCAGGAATGTTATTTACAAGCGATGATTTGAATTTAAAACAAAATGTTTTGAGAGACCAGCAACCTCCAGATAAACATTTTAAAGGGTATTGATCTCAAGACTACATAAAGGCCATTTTTGTTTAAAAGCAATACCTCGGAGTAGTGACAAGTACCTTCATCTTTAGAATATACAATAAACTGGCACTTGGTTATCTACCCTCTGTATATTACGTTTGGGTTTTGGCTACCATGCTGTGGAAAATGACCTTTGTGTGTTCTCCATTCATCAGATTCGTGACTGTAACTTTAAATTCACATATCTCAGCAACTAAAAAAAGAAATATTTTTTTTTACATTGCTCAGAATTAAAAGTTCTATAAAGATATAAAATACAATGACTGTAAGTATGCATTTTCATTTTTACCTGCCAGTACCTATAGCAATGACGCAAACTTTTTCTTAATAAGTGATCGGAACCTTTCAATGCATCAAGGATGTACATAAAGGTGGTCCCAAAAGTCAAAGAGAGAAAAGTCTGCTCACCAGCCTCATCTACTTTAGATGGTTCGTCTATGCTGGCCTGTCGCTTTACAAGGGATTTTCTGATGACAGAGCGCACCATGAAGCCCCCGACACCTATACAATCACCAACCACATGACATTTTAGTTTGCAGCACACTTCTAACTGTACAGATCACTCTCCTAGCACTGAGAACTCTAGATGAATACTTCAAGGGGGAAAAAAAAAGAAATATTGACTGCAACCTTCCACCCACCATGTTTCACTTGTAAGAGAGTAAAACTCAGATGAAGGCAATGATCTATCTTTCAAAGTGGTACCTTCTATGCCTCCCCTCCCTCACAAACCTGATAACCCATCATTTACTAAAGCCAGTAGAACACAACCAAAAACGTAATTTTGCAGGTGTTTACCGATGTCAAAAAAGAAGCAATATGGCATAAATCCTTTAAGACATGTAACTCGTCCCAGTCATTTCTGAATCTCCAGTATCTTTGTACATTGCAACAACAAACATTTAAACAGTGGGAGAATTTTTTCTATTAGTATAGTCCCTAAAACCGAAGGCTTCTTTTTAAAAAAAAATTGTAAAAAACCCAACATCAGCTACCACCTCATGCCCTTGGGTTTGGGCAGGGCAAACCTGATTTGAAGGGACTGACCTAAGCCAACTTTCCTGCGCTGTTGCCTTTGCTTTTTGGCTTCCTCATCTGGTATCATGTTAGCAATGGCCAAGGCTGAAGCAGGTGATGGAATTTCTCCATGCTCCAGGCCTTCAAACATCTTCAAGTCGTCTACATCTGAGTTTCAATAAACACCAATAGTAAAATCACTCAGATACACCCACTCCATGCCCAAAACCAGTAAAAAAAGATGAGACAAACAGGAATTTTTAGCTTTTCTGCCTTCATAGTTTTTCCTTTTTTCACATCAAATACAGGACTCTATTTGAAAGTAAAACATGACCCAAGTAACATGATTTATCACATAGAGAAACACATTAGTGTCAGTGTATTACTTCATTGCTGATATGGGCCAAACCTTCAAAAACTGAATAAACTATTAATATCTGACAGCATACCCTTATCAATGCTGTCTTCCCCTTCCTGTGAAGAAATAGACAGCAGCCGTGCCAACTGATGTCGAGCAAGCAGACTGCCCTCCCGAACTCTGAAGCGTCGTGGCTGGCGGGGTTTTTTGGGCAGCTGAATAATCTGACTTTGAATTTGCTGCATGCCAGTTGCCAGCAGATAGACACCATCCATAAGGTACTGTCTTGGCATTTCTGCAATCGAAAGTTCACAGGTGGCAGGAGAAAACAGCACTTCCAGGTGGCCATGTCAAAAACGAGATAAAAGCGAAAACAGTATTTTAACATGCAATAAAAAAATTCAAATGCATTTTTGGTGAAATAATTATGTTTAGGTGTTGAATAAAGTTATTTCTGACATATTTTTAAGTAGCACTCTGACTTTAAAGTTTGTTCTGAAATGTCTGGCAAAGCCAACCTACACTGAAATAAATACTCCTGAGATTAAAGTTATTGATCTAACCTGTCATTTAAAAGCATTTGGTAAGATAGAGAAAAGGACAGAGTAAGAATGAGATCCAGAAAGTTTATGCAGTACAGTGCAGTTCACTTAAAAAAATAGCTTTAGAGAAAAAGAAAAAAATGCCTTTCCTGCCAAATCAGACCATGTTGTCTTGAAATGGGAATGGAGCATCATAAAGACATATTAGCTGGACTGCACCTCTATATGCCTATACATGTAAACAAAACTGTGCATGCTGCAGACAGGCGTTTGTGTATATGACTGTGGAGGAAGGAGGCAGCCTCTGGACACAAGCACAAGATTCATCCACTAACACAATTTTATGCTTTTGTTTATCATAGCTTGAGCATCTGTTCTTTCATGGACAGAACTACATCTCATGTTTTAGTTACTAATTAGAACAATTCATGCTGCATGGAACAAGCTGGCTCATCCTGTTTTCCCTCACTCTCAGATACAACTGTATTATTCCAAATCACCTACAGGATGGAAAGAGACCAGACAGCAATACAAATTCCAGAAAATATAAAGTGAAGAACAGTTTACCTGGTTCAGGTATGAAAGGAGATGGAGGTTTGATATCTTCTTCAACCGGAGGTGGAGGAGGAGGAGGAGGTGGTGGAGGGGGCACTGAAACAAACAACTCCTTTCCTTTCATTTTTTGCATTTTTTAACTGTGGCTATTCCAGACACGAGAAGTTTCTGTCAACAGCACTAGAAACAAACACTTTATTTCCAATGCTGTCAACCCTCAGAATGCAAAAATGAGGCAATATGATTAAAAAAGTTTTTTTTAAAGCATCTTGTGGTAGAAAATGAAAACATTGCCAAAAAGTCCTATCCACTGAGCAGTCAAATTAGAAACTGATTTTTCTTGTTTGGGTAAATAAGTCTTATCTAGGTTCTGAAAAAAGGGTTAAAAACAAATTTCAAAACAAAGAGTACATGAGTTTGTGTGTGTGCATGCATGCATGGGTTTGTGCACACACAGACTCGCAT
Organism: Lanistes nyassanus; assembly: GCA_004794575.1. NCBI lineage: Eukaryota > Metazoa > Mollusca > Gastropoda > Architaenioglossa > Ampullariidae > Lanistes > Lanistes nyassanus. The sequence goes on from SMGT01014165.1 coordinate 157,461, forward strand.
ACCCAGCCTCCCCAAGTACCCACTTATCCACATAGGTTACTCACGTGGACCAATTTTGCCAGTTTTGGGTCGGCAAAGCAAACAATGATAGCCATAATCAGCAGCCATTTCTGCTTCGTCTTCATTTTTCAAACCATCGCAAGCACAATGCAGCCACCTGCCAAACAAGGATGCCCTAATGGTCCAGCACATGACAGATACTTTGCAAACAGCGCACACACGCGCAAGCACACACACATTCAGAACCCAAAGCATGCCTTGTGGTTCTTCAATAGCAGTAATTCCTGGTTATTACTGGTTCCTGCCAGACAAGGTCCAACTAAGTTTTACATCGAGCTTGTAACCAAATCTACCTCCATAATCTTATGTTTATGATGGAATTCTTAGGATCAAGCAAATGTGGTGCTATCTTAGACGTGCCCAGTCCTCCACATCGACTCCCTCTCTCACCATCACTCCAATAAATAAACTCCCTGGTGCAAGGAAAAGCACAAAACACCCTCTAAGAACTCCCTCACCTATCACACTGGACACACTGTATGATGAGATCTTCCTCTCGGTAGCTGCGAGAGCAGGCTGGACATGTCAGCCTGCTATGGCAGGGCCCACACTTAGTGTAGTTGCTCATCCACTGGCAACCAAAGCCTGGGGTTGTAGAGCCACAGTACAAACAATGCACACACCTGTTGATGAAAACATGTATATAACATAAACACACAAAAACTCATGTTCTTTGCAAGCCTGTTTTGATTTAGCACATGTGCAACCATGCATGTGAGAGGTGGTTTTTTTGTTGGGGGTGGGGGTGGAGGTGGAGGGAGAACAGAAACAGAAGTTTGCGGAGTCAGTGAATAATGCTCTATGTTTGGCTCGTGATTTGTCTACCACCCACTTTGCTGGTTCAGCCATAAAACACATTCTAGAAGTAACAATCTATCAAGACTTGACCAAACGGGGCAACTAGTAATTGGTAAAATCTTAAAAACTGACCTCTTCCCAGTGATGAAAGGTTGTTATCCCACTCATAATTTGTGCCACATGCAGTACACCTGATGCACAATGGCAACTCTCAATATCCCAGCACTAAAATGACAAAACTCTGCAGACTATGTTTTACCATGGAAAAAAAAAAAAAGAAGAGGAAAATGACAGCACAAGATTTCCAAGACTCTCACCATTTGCATTTCCAGTTGCCCTTTGGCACCTGATCGAGGGGAGGAACAAGGCAGTAGGTGTGATAAGAAATATCGCAGTCATCACACAGTATCAAACGACTTTCATCATCAGGTCCTCCGCAGCCTTCACACACTGTACAATCCAAGCACCGCCAACCCTTACGCAGAATGACCTTGGTAACCTGTCAGCAGATAACATGATTCAAAACTGTGGTCTAGTCAAAATAAAAGAAACCAAGTAATTAAATTTAATTTGGTCTAAATGAACAGTATTATACACCTACGCCCATATACAACACCATAAATACCAGACCAGAAATTAAGAAATGCCCAGAAAAGCCAGTTTGCATCCACATTCACATGTAATGTCTATGATGACTTTCTACATACAAAACTCTTTCAATCAGTTTACTTTCTGAAAGTTTCATAAAACATCATGTACATCCAGCGATAGCCATCATTAGTGAATCTCCCATGTTGGTCCAAAGGAAAAACAGTAATACATTTGTCTTGAAATAATCATATGTTGCCATGACCATCACAAATTGGCCACCTCTGGGATGTCTATCAATTACCAATGGGACTGTTCTCTAAAATTTCCGAGACATGGTGGTTCTCATTAGAAGCATGACAATCTTTTTGATATACAGATTCAATTTCTGCCACAACTGCTGGCCAAATCTTTGATCCAGAACCAAGGCACTTCATTTGACTTTGTGTTTGACGTTGACACTGATGTTTATCACTAGTTTTGAAACATGAATTTTCCACATGCTGGCCTGGTCAGTTATTTACAATGCTGAATGGATGTAGCTTCTATTTACACTATAAGTTAATAACATTTCACCATCAACAAAGACAAGGAACGGAGCACCATAAGCCATCAGGGGAAACCAACAATATTTACCTTGACTGTAACACAGTAAGGATGGTAACACTGCCCACACTGAGTACACACAATCAGCCGCCCTTCGTCGTCTTTGCCAAAACTGCCACAGCTTTTGCACACATCCTGCAAAGCCCAAAATGGATAAATAATCACAAAATCAGAAAGCAAAGTTCAATTTACTATCTAGTTTCTCTTGCACCAGAGAGTACAGCACAGGTGGTTCAAGTGAAACCATTGGGTATAACCAACAGGGTATTTTTATCATCAGCTAACAAAGCTAAATTTGGCTAACAGCCAAGGTCATCTCCTGCATTCATAACTTCAAAACAATATTTCCTGTTAAATCACACTAGGGCAGGAAGGCAGAATCCTCATACACAAACTGTGGACGCACCTGATTCATCACAAACTGGTCTTGGGACTGAGCTAGAATGATCGTGGAAGGATGATCATCTCCATTGTCATCATCTTTCGTGTCAGCTGTGACAGCTGGTGTGGAAATGGCTGACCCTGCGCTACTGGAAGGGGTGTTGGGTGTAGTCAGGGCAGGCTGGTGTTGTAGACAGAAGATACAATTTTTAACGCTGCATTAACATGTTTTACTACATAAAAAGTTGACATTTTCAAAAAGCATTAACATCGGGACCATAATTATTCAGAAAATAAGATGTAACACCTTATTCTCTATTAAGGATTTATGTTTACTGCATGAAAACATGTAAATTCTGCTTCTTTTCCCTTTTAGTCCCTTAAAACTTCATAACCTTAAAGCACTTCACAAACTCCATCAAGCACTTCACAAGCTGTTTTCATACAGGAATGCATTCTAACAACTACATCCACCATTAAATTAGTTCCTAATAAATTACAGCATTATCACATTAAGACTGAGGTTGTGGAGTTATTTCCCTCTAAATAATTATGCTTATAAAGTCAGGAACATCTAGCTCACCACAAAAAGCTGGCTTTTCACAAATCCAGAGCAGCAGCAGAGGAGAAAAAGGTGTACCAAAGACTAGCTATGTACCTGGGTTGAACTGCATGAGTGTTCACATTTTGTGACCACAGTGAAAAGTGGATACAAAATACCTTGGGTATTGTGACCACTTCCATAATTAATATAGCAGACATGCTCATGCAGCACAAACCAGGAGTCACTATTTTTATGGCTCTGATGACAACCACTTGGCTACTGCACTACCAGATGGCCCTTGATTGCACGGCATAACCCACAAGCACACATACAATCACTGAATACTACTGACCTGGCATGTAGGAACAGCTGATGGAGGCACAGACAAGGTAATCACAGAAGCTATGCAACTAGTTTTGACTTTTATCTTGGGGCCACGTCGCTTTTCACTCAAATTGAGAGGTCTGTGTCGGCGCTTCTCCGGTCCTAGATGCCTTGACTAGAGACCAACAGAAGCTACGATTACAATATGCATTTTCATTCGCTCACTTCCAAACTACTGATCAATTTTCTTTTTACAAATAAATTTGATATCCTCTGTAAAATTTCCTTTCTAACAAAACTGTACATTCTCAGCTGACAGTACAGTGGTAGCCCTGATGAGCTCCCCCCTCATTTATGACTACCTTCTTCAAATGTCTTTTTTTTCCCCTGACCAAATAGTTTTACTTTGTAATGAACCTCTTATTTACGACCCCACACCTCTTTCGCCACTTAAAGGGAGTCTAACTACCTAGGTACAAAGTTTTGCTAATCGATAGCGAGTTGCCTATACTTTGATAAATATGTATCACTCTAACCAAAGCAGCCATCCTGCTACTACAAATCGATGTCAAAGATCCTTCAGACGATCTTTTTCAAAGACTGCCGAGCGATGCGACAGAATAACACGAGCTCGTGGGATTCCGGAAGTGACAGTTTAATACCAATAACAAAGAACAGAAGCAGGAAGGAATATGCACTATGATTCTGGCAGTTCCAATAACAAAGAACAGAAGCAGGAAGGAATATGCACTATGATTCTTTCAGTTCCAGCGATGAAGAAATAAAAAATAAAATAGTACTTAGGCACATCAAAGCGCAGCCTTACCAACCTGAACCATTGTCAGATTTGCAGTCGGCCTCAGCTGAGGAATTGCCTGACAGTGTGGCTGATCGCTCCTACGTAACCCCGAATAGCCACGAGAAGCCACAGCTTTAGGTCTAAATAAAAGCTTTTAAAGGTAGATAAAACCTCAGAATGCACTTTCTGAATTATATGATGTATATATAATATGCCAAAAATCGACACTTGAGAACGTACATTTTAAAGATTTGTGTCAGTACTGTTATCATCTGCCATGTATCACTCCATTTCGAAACCCCCGAATAGCCACAATTCGACGTTATAACACATATTAAAAGACTTACATACCTAACTCTACATTTCAGGTATATTATGCCCAGTCAGTTGGCTTCTATATTAAAAATCCCTTTTGGCTGTGCAGTTTTTCAAAAAGGTGAGTCATGGAAGATGAGCATACAGTAACATTTGTCACAAATCTTTACAAGGTGCATACAAAAGTATATATTTTTGGCATATTATGCATCAAACACTGATAAAAGTGCATTTTGATGTTGAAACAAACTTTCAAAACTTTTTAGACCTAAAACCGTGGCTTTTGGTGGCTTCTCTGTTCTCAGCTTCTCGTGGTTATTTGGGGTTTTGTAGGACTCGTGGCTGATCGGTTGAACAATACAGACTGGTAAGTCTTATTCGGTATGCCTTGTCTTCATCAATTATTCAACGCTTTTACTGTCTCCGATAATGACTTTCTGCTGGTGGAAAATGATGCGTGCTAACGCCACATTTGCTTCCCGAGTGCTTGCCACAGCTGTATACAGCACACATGCGACCCATGCTTACCACGACTTGGTATTACTAAGTCAGCATTCAAGAAAACCCTTCAAAGTGAAATTGAGGCTCTCACGGTGCATTTCTGCCAGCGTTTCACAATTCGGTTGCCGATGAGGTGAGTTTGTGCACTACAGGGGCTTTAGACACCAGCTGTTACTATTGGAAACGTCTTAACTGATAGTATCATAATCATTACAGGTGTTGGTTTAGCACTGGTTAGACTACCTTTAAGAGCCTTCTATTAAAAAGGAACAAGTGATTGCCGCATGGAGATAAACCTAACTAAAACGGAAATGAGCCAAGACAAATTACACTGTCAACAGTTTCGGGGCTGTACACATGACTTCCCTTGCTAGCCACATTTTAATGTGACTCTACCCTGTCTGAGCAGTTTTATCCCATGCCAGACTATCTACTTCTCTCTGCTTCACCCAGCTAAATGCCTGTTTTATGTCTTTGTCTCTGTTAGTGTTTGTTTTGTCCTGAAGAGGAGATAATGCCCCAAAACTGTTGACTGTCTGTGCCGACTATCATTTAACCCATTCCGTGCACAAGCCTTACAAGGAGGCCCTACGCTGTGCACCATAGTGCGCGAGGGCATTACCAGTAAGGTAATTGTGCGCGTCTTCAGTTTAGCAGCCTAAGGGAAACAACTGTGTTATCAGTTGTGTTTCCCTCTGACCACAAATCGTGTCTTTTAACCCTTTTAATTGCAGAAAAAAAAGAAGGCGTTTCCATATCCCTCTCTGGCGAATCACACCACTGCCAAAGATAGAGGAGCCTTCATTTTTGGGAGCACCCAAATGCTTCAAAACAAGTGATGTCGTTGATCTGCTGCAGTGTGAAGGGGATACTCATGATTCTCTTGAAGAGGACATGTCCAGCAGTGACAATATGACTTCGGTGCATGTACAGGACTTATTCTGATGGATTATCTACATTTCTACTTGGAGAAAGGATAAAGTGTGTGACTGTGCTGTGTGACTGCGACCATCCAGACTTTTTAAAAAATGGATTTTCGCATACCCTGTTGCTGCTGGATTTAGGTTACTTTTACAAAACAGCAATCTCCAATGTAAGAAAAGTTTATTTCGCTTTGTTTTTATCTGTAAAATTCAGTTTGATTCACTCTTGTGGCCTATATAGGGTTTTTTTTCTTACAATTTTTTAAGCATGCCCCAAAAAACATCAGGCACAAAGGATAGCATACTCAAAACATAACCTGCACTCACTGAGTTTATTTAGCTTGGCTCAGTTCTGTTTTTAACTTAGACTCCTATTATTGGAGTTTTACAACCTTTGCACAGCAGCTAGCCATTAAACAAAAGTATGCAGGTTGGCTGACAATTTTCTAAATAAGTTTTGGGATTAAAAGTATTTTAGACATTTAAGTAGCTTTTGTTACTTGAAAGTTCCACTCCATTTTCCACAGCTGATATGTGCTGAAAACATTTCCAAAACTACTTCCAAGAGTATCGTTTCCAATAAAAATGTTTAATTTGAAAGGATAAAAATACATGAAAACAGTCTGAACACAATCTGTTTGAACTAATCATGCCACATCTGTGCCTCCTCCCCTCCCCTGCACTCAACATTCATAATGTTTTTCCTACAACCAGCAATTTTGCTCCTGTGCTTTATCACTTGAACATGCTTCTCAAATGTCAACACTCTTCAGGGGATTTCTGTATTTCAAACCCATCATGCAATGAGGATGGTTCAAGCATGCATGCTCGGTAGAAACAATGCTCTTAGAAGTCATTCAGAAAATGTATACAGCATGTCGGCTACAGGAAACAAGAAGCCGAGCTTACATGCAGTAAAGTTACTGAAATGTCTAAAATCTCTTGAAAAAATCCAAAACTTATTTGGAAGGGTTTCAGCCAAACTGGATATTTTTGCTTAAGATAGCCAGCTACTGGGCAATAATAGTGGGGTTATAAGTCACATCAGAGGAAGAGTTGTAAACAAGGGTCCATTTTAGATAAAACTATTCAGTCTTTTATATATATAAAAAAAGGTTTATTCAAGGACGGCAGACATAACGAAAGGGTTGTTCATCAGAATTTCTATGGTATTTGTGAAAATTCTGCATCCTTATGTCCACATTATCTGCACAGTAAGTAGATTTTATTTACATAACACTGGCACATAGTCAAGACTCTTCAAGCTGTCAAAAGAAGAAATCTGAAATTTTAGACTGTTGCCTTTTCAGCCTGGCAAGTTTCAATGTTCTTCGTGAGTGAAGAAACAAGAAAGCTTCAGCAAACAACTTTCTTTCATAGTTTTTTCAAAGTTTTGTGAATACTCTTCCTACTTTTATGCATTGTGATTTCAATCTCACGCCAGACTTCTTTTAGGATGGCTGTTCGATCAATCTTTATTCTTAAAACTTGCATCTTTTCATGGCTTAATTTTAGTGCTATCTGGCATCAAGAAAAATTTCTATCCAAATTCTTAAGACCACTACACCTTTTTCTATAGTTAGGAACTTGCTTGAATGGAACACACTTTTGTTAACTGCAAAGTTAAAATGGTGCAGTAATGCTTCTCACACATGTATTTTTAATAATGTGAATCAACTTCTGCAGCTAGTGAGAAAATTAATTAACACGTGATGTTAACAATGACATTTAATCAGTGTCAAAAGCGTTGTTGGCAAAATGGTATTGCCATTGTTAATATGAGTGGGCAATTGATGTAAAAAATGTTGAGAATCAATGTGTACTGCTAACATACGTCAGTTGTAAGTACATTGTCAGTTAAACTGCAATAAATTTTAATTAAAAGTAACATGAGATCCCAGAGAATATAAGGATTTAATAATGCTAAATAAAAAGGACATCTTTACTGACATCTGACAATGGAAAATATTTCATAGAAACAGCAACACAAGCAGCCTCGATGCACACACGATTAATGGTGGAAAACATGGTCAAGCAAACTTCTGAATCAGCTGCTAGGGTCAGGATGTCTTGTCGTCAGGAAGGGACAACAGTCAGGATCCAAAGTCACTGTTCATAACTGTGTTTCATAGGTATCTGCTTTTAAAGACTCATTTGTGTTAAAAAAAAAAAGATTGGTGCTATCAGTTTCCACTAGTGCCAGATGTCTATTCTTTTAAGGGTCCTGTTGCGTTTTGAAGGTTTTCTTCAGCGCTATAGTTCTTGTATCGTTCATTGTATTCTTTTTTAAGATCGTCTCACTTCCTTTCATTCATTGAATTGATAGTAAGCTACCTTTCATTCATTGAAGGATTGACACGTTAGTGACGCATAAAATTGTGTAGTCATAGAAGGAAAGACGTCACGCATTCTTTCATAGAAACGCGTAAATATCAGCTTCGAGAAACCAATGAGAAGGTGTAAATCGGGTGTTAAGGGAAACAGAGAAAACTTTGGGGAGGAAGCCTAACGCTTCGGGAGTTTTTGGGAGAGAAGCTACAGAAGTCAGACGTGTGTGCAAGCTTGCGAACCTTGCCAACGGTTTTTTCCTACAGAACTAGACGCGTTACTATTCCAGAGAGAATATTCTTCGGTCACTGGAAGGA
>SMGT01014165.1:166358-178616 GCA_004794575.1 Lanistes nyassanus
AACTACCTCTGCGGATCATTTCCTGATGTGAACATTCTCCTGTATTGTTGGATTAACTGTTCTGTTCCGGGTTTTGGATAACACATTTTCCGCAAGTAGCCAGTTACGATAGCACATTGACTCATATGAATTTAATTGTATGCTAGTTGTGTTACTCAGTGTTCAGACAATTGTTTCGTGTCTCAAACTGTTGCTATCACGCTCACACACACACACACACGCACTGTTACGTATTTGTTCAATTGCACCATTCTTTCCTCTACTTTCATTCTTAATGTTCATAGTTCAATAAATGTGTAAAGTTATCTGGCCGTGTACCTTTTGGTTGAAAAGGTGAGGGTCTGCACTAGGCGTATGTTTTCGTGTTTTCTTCCCTAGAATTCTAGCACACCCCACAAAACGTTACAGGTCCATTGGAAGGTTTTTACTGTGTATACATGTACATTTAGTGGAATACACATATACACCTAAAAATATTTAAGAAATGTAAGATTCTTCTCATGAGTCTCTCTCAGTGCATTTAGGGCTGCAATACAGGGAAACCACATCACATACCCTTGAGCGACTGGAGCTCAGTTTCTTGCGACTGACAAAGGCTTTGTCATCTGTATATATGTCATCCCTATTAGGAACATAAGTCTGAAAGGAAATAAATAGTGATACTCAGTTAAAGCTCTGCTTAATTCAGACAAAACTGCACAAATTTGCCACAAGACAGGCTTGTGAGAATTGTCCAGACTGGGATCTAAAAAAACACTGCCAAGGACATCTGATGAGGCCTAGCTGTTAAGCAAAGCTGTCAAGTACTGTCTGTATTTAAGCACAGTCTTAACTAAAGATGAAAAATGGACAATGACTTTTATGCTTTATATTTGCAAGCAAGGAGGCTGTATTAAACAGCAGATATGCTGTCACCTTTGCAAAGAAGTGAGGCACAGCAGTCCTGAAAACAAGTTCCCATTTGTGAACAATGCAACTAAACGATTTGTGTAGCCTACCTTATCTGTGTCATAATCCACACTGGAGCTAGAGTCCTCAAAGAAGAGAGACTCCTGTGAGCTGGCTGGATGCAGGGACGGGGTCTCTGGCACAACAGGACTGCCTTTGACTCCAGCATCACTGTCACCTGCATAACAGCATCTCATATGAACCCATGGACGGTTAACATTTAAAAAATCTATGAATTTTCTCTCCCTCTTATACACACAAGCACATCCCACAATCAAAACAAGAACTGTCAATCTTTTCATCTATTACTTCATATTCCTACACATTTATAGATGCATGCACACTAATAAGTAAACATTTCCAAACAAGTAAAGATTTTTAAAAATGTCTTTTAAGGTTTGGTAGAATCCCCTTTAGCTGCAGGAAACAGTAACTAAACATCTGCAAGCAATTCCACCCCCACCTCCCCCCCAAAGATGCATGTACCCCAGATCTGCGAATTTTAGTTTGTCAGAACTTTTTTAGGACAATCCAGTGGAAAAACTGCTAATTTTTTTAACAGATCTGCAAATGCAGGGCAAGTCAAAAGAAAATAAAATATGTTTTACATACCTTTGATTACAGGAAAAGCCTCCTGAGACTCTTCAGTGCCTGAAGGCCCCTGTACAGGAAATGGTTCGGTGTCCATCTGGGGGATGATAGCAAATTCAACTTTTTCTTCTTGGAATGTCGATCAAGTGACCCAATTCCACAATCATCAATTTCAAGCATTAATAACCAGAAAAAACCTGAAGAAACTACAACAGTCAACAAAAATTTTAACCATCCCACACCCTTCACTCCGTATCCCTTTCCTGCGACCATGTAAGTATCCTGAAGGGAAAGAACTTACCAGATCTGCCAAGTCTCAAATGGTCTCTCAGTGCACTATTGATTTTCAGTAGTTTTGGAGGGATTTAATAGGACCAAAAACCAAGGTGCTTATTTTAACAGTAAACACTAAGGGCTCTTTTCAAATGCTAAAACAGAACAAACATCAACTTCTCACTTTCCTTATTTATTTCTACTAGATTTTCCCTGCTTTGAGCTCACGCCTTAAAGGAGCTTTAGTCACATAACTCACAAGCAGTCAACGTTCCATGCTATTCGCTATAATGCAGCGCAATAAAGAATAAAGAGGAAAAAAACCATTTGGTATATTTTTATTGAGGCAACGCCTTATCCTTACAAGTCACCTTGAAAGAAAGAAGACGAGAGATGTGAAAATACTTTTTAACTCCTTGCACCCACATCGCATAGATCTAAGCATGGCGTTGATGGTGCGCAGATGGTGGAGTGTTTAAAAAAACAATACTGCTCATAAGCCAAGACATTCGCAGTAATATACTTTGATTTCGAAAGATCAATTCTTACGGAATTTTTATTGGAAAAGTTAAATTCAATGAGTCACTGCTTACATACTTTCGATGTCTCTGAACTGTATATCAATATCACTTACTGACCTTGAACAAAATCCAAGATTTGGTATTTTTTCTGTACTTTTGTCCTCAATTATACTGAAAGTATCTTTTTCTACCTAACTTGATTCGATCTGAAATTTTCTCTTCCATCTGGCAGCCATTTCTTGTGAGTTACTAAGCAGGTGCCCGGTAAAAACTATCAGCAAGTTGAATCTAAATTTTAAAAACTCATTTAAACAGTGCAGGGGATACAACCAATGACAGAGCTTTCCAATGATACCAGGATTAGTTCCCTTACCCTCTTAAGTGTGTCTGCAGGATTTTTTGAAAACGGTCGTGATATACATTTTGACACACCATTTCAACTGATGTTTTGACGTGATTGCAAAGAGTTAAAAAATATGGACATACATGTCCTGTTGCTCAGGCAGTAAAAAAAAACCTGTTGCACAGGCAGTAAGAACATAAACCACAGGAAATCTGATCCCACTTCTCCAGAATCTAAGTCATAAGTATAAACCACCAGAGGAAACACCTTACAATGCATGTCAGTACTCGCATCAGTGGAGATCGTGAACAATACATAAATCATTTACGTGTACAGTTTGTTGGTGTAGATACAATTAATTTCTCAGCAGTGATCTTGGTGGCCCTATAAGAAAACCCAGCTTTAATTTTCAAATCTAGAAACATGACTTTCACTGCCTCTGAGATGACCTACTGCTATGAATGGCTGGTTTGATTTCAACGATCACTTCCATCAAACATTAGTGTCTCACTGTGTGTAAAATCTTCCACAGAAGAACCTGGCTGTGATTTCCATGAGGAAAAACGTCTCATCTATCCCAAGGTAAATCCTTAAGCACCTTCAACTTGGACTTGTGTTTGGTATTAACTTTATGTCTACAGTCATCTAAACCTCCATTTTGATGATGGATCAAAATTTCAGTTAAACACAATTTTCAGAAAATGGGCCCATTTCTTTTGAAGCATCCTCCCCCACCCCCAGTACAAAAGAAATCTCAGAATACTTCGAACAATATTTCTGACTGTTAACCAATTCTTTCTTTTTTCGATATTTCACTTCTTATATTACTCTCACAATCAGCTTCAGAATCAATGTCATTCAAGGGCCATTTCGAAACCATTCATGTGTTTCATGTGCGATAAGAACCGGATGTAGTTGTCGCTACCACGATAAGTCAGCCTTTCAAAAATCCCTTATGCGAATCGCTCACACAGTGTAAATAGAACCCATAGTTTTGCTTTTTAAAAAATCAGAATTTTAACAACCAAGCACAGTCTGGGGTGAATTTCTGTTATTATAGATGCATAATTGTACTAGGCAGGTCTGAACAAAGTTTTAATGATCCCTTGCCCTGCACGCAAATGTGGGGGAGGGGAGGGTGTGGGGGGGGCCTTCATAAGCATCTTTTGATAAACTTAAACATGAGGTATCTAACAACAACAAAATGCAATGTCAATATTATTTAATTACTCAAAGACATGGCATTCAAACTCACCCCGGTATCTGACTCTCGGCACACCTGACAAATGTAATCAATGCAGCCGCCCTCTCTAACCCTCAGAAGCATGGTACTGTCAATCACAGGGTCACATTCACTGTGGACATGCCTGCACACATAGCAATGAACATCCTGCTGACCCTTCCCTTCTCAAGTTCACATAAAAAGGTTCACACCTTAGAGACAACATTTACGATTATAATTGTTACTTTCAGATCAGCTCAGACATCTGTGCACTCAAAATGACTCCTATGATGGATTTAAAAACCAACTCTGTACTGCCTGCATTTTTCTTCGAATGATGTCCTTGAAATTTTAATGAGTCAAAACCCATACTTGCTAAAGTGGATTTCATGGCCTGGAAAGCTAGCTAATCCAATGTCAAGCCGGTGGTTCCTCCAAGCAGTTAGATAAGACAACCACTGCTAACAGCAAAATACCTCTCTGGGAAGTGCCATACAGAGCCAATACAATGGACTATAAATGGTCAAACAGAGCCAATACAATGGATTATAAATGGCATCACAACAGCTATGGTTCAAGTGATAAGTTTATAACACTGGATTAGTACGCTAAAGAAGCAATACCATTGACAGTGAGGACATTTTGTCTGGATTTAAAAAAATTTTCATTTTGTCAAAGACTCATAGCATGTCCCTCTCCCCACCCCCCATCAAAAACAAGATGTTTTTAAGTTCTTGCAGCCTACCCATAAACTATTGATCACCATCTTTAAAAAAAAAAACCCAAACACACACTTGGTGAATGCTTAACTCATTTGTTGCATGGTACCCCAGTTTTAAATTTTTGTCCAATTTAACACATTACCGATGACGTGGAACTATTCCATTGTCAGTCTCATCAAGCCATGCCCACTTGCACTTATTCCTTATCATCACATCAACGTTAGAGTATCACCTTTTACCACAGACATCTTATTCTTTTGTCATGAACTGAAATTTAGAGCTCCAATCACAGCTTACTGCATATTCTAAATGGTGCCAATTCATCTATGGGGTCTCTTTTCTGATGGCAAAAATGACGAAACTTTATAGATTGTGCAAAGTCGCAACAAGATGGAGGACGGTGTCTGCACAGCTTCTTATAGCTACATTAACACATTCGCGCTGTATATGGGAAATAAACGATACAGCATAGGTCACGCTTACTATCACATACGGGAAATAAACGATGCAACTTTGAAAATTTATTTACGGGGAATCGCTAATCGTCTAAGGTAAAGAACTCCTACATTAGAAAGCTGATTCATTTCTTCACGAGTTGCTTCCCTTTTCTGTGTTTAAACTGCCGGGACTGGTTTCTGGTAATAACTTGAAAGATGTGTCCCTACATGTGGTCTGTCACTTGAGAAATGCTAGATTTACTCTTCAAATTACACGCTGAAGAGCAAAATGATATTGTTTCGCAAATTTACTATGATAAAGTGGATGAAGACAAGAGTATTTGTGCCTTAAAGACCCAAGAAAGTGATTACGAAGAGAAAAACGTGCCGGCACGTGTAGAAAAACAATGTCGTGACACTGTGTACAAGGAATGGCGAGGACTTTTTGATTTCTTCAACTTCAGTTGTGTTTCCATCAAAGGATTTTACAAATTATGGAACAAGGTCCAAGACACACGGTAAGAAATGAGTTTTCTTTATTTATTGTAGTTCGATAATATGTTTAAATCATTTTTCTATTGTTTTGGGGGATTTTTTAATGAATTTTTGAAAAAAGGCGAAAAACCCTGCGGCCACGGGGACGGTTCGAGCTACGAAGGCTGCGTCACGATTGTGTTAAGTATGTCTTACCACTGCAGTACATAGCGGAATGGTAAAAGCGCTAGTTTTAGAAGCTAACTACATCGATTCCTTTTGATTTATTTTTCCACAAATTTTAAAACTTTGTTTGGGGTGGAGTTAAGGGAGGGGTGGGGGAGGTGGTCAGGGTTTAGAAACCAACTTGTTAAATTGCATAATTTTGTGTAAAACAAGGGAACTGTACCAAGCTAGAAAGGGACACAGACGAAGACAATCTACATGTTTCGGGGCACTGTTTCGAAACGAAAAGGAAAAAGACTTATCTGCAGTAGATGTGGCGGGTTGGCTGCAGAGCAGGAGAATGACCGAGGGACAGCGAGTAAGAAAGGTTAAAAAGAGGGGCAGCCAATCGCAAGGTAGGTAAGAAAGGGGTAGAGAAGGGTCAGGGTGGAGAGTGGGTGGGGGAGAGAGAAAGAGAAAGAGAAAGCAGCGCAGGTAAGGGGGCGTTGAAAGGATGTTGCCACACTTGCCCCTACCTGAATACCGCCACAACACTCCAGCGTTTCAAGTACTTCCTGTTGGATTGATAATCTGCCATTTTCTTTTTCTTCTTTTTTTGGGGGGGGGTGGGGGGAGGAGGAGGAGGAACAAAATATTTTTTTTAAAGCCAGTTCATCTGTTTTTCACTAAGTCAACTGCAAAACAGTAGTTGCACCCATGCGTTTGTCATAACAGTGGGTACAGCATGGAATAACAGGAACTATGCACTCACTTTTTGCAAGAAGAGCAAGGTACCATCATCGTCTTGTTGTGAAAGTGGCGATAAGCTTTGCCACAAAGAGGGCAGCACAGTCCTTTGTTACGCTGCTGGTAGCAGCTGTCACAAAGTGAGTAGTTGAGGTGCCAACGGGAACTGGGGCCATTACCTGGTGTCCTTGCACCACAATCGCTGCACACTCGACAGTTCTACAGAGCAAAAAACAATGTACCATATGACAAACTATGGACCACTAACAAATGGTTATAAAATTATATGGAGATCTGCAAGGAGAACAACCAGGGAGATGATTTGCAAGTGGTCTGCTCATTATGTGTGATGAGATCAAAGTTATCACCAACCTTACATTTCCAGCCATTCTTAGGAATAGTTGTCATGGCTGGACGCAGACAGAATGTGTGGTATCCCTTATCACAGGTATCACAAACCAGCATCTTAATATCGTCTCCTGGTTGCCTGCATTAAAAAATTTTAAATTAATTTTTTCTTTACCAAAAACAGTAGTTCAGTTATCGTTTAGCCTATTTTCTGAACAGTTCTGCCCCACCCCCCACTCCTCCCTCAAAAGAGAATCAAATAAAGCATTCACCCATTTATAAAACTTGGGAAAACTAGAAAACAGTGAAACAAATCACTCTTTTACCCAAACTAATCTTACAGAAGCCAAAATTTCTATAGTCTTAGGATGTAAGTGGTGAATCAACCACCAACTCAAGAACACAAAGTTTTGGGGGTTACTGTGGATGGATGGTGAAAGTGCTCTCTTTAAATAATTTATGGCTGGCAGATTTACACCAAGTAAAGGCATGGACAATACACCTGATCATGTATAACTACTCACGATTTCTCATTTGGATTGCCAATACTTTATAAAGGCTTTTTATGACAGGGGAAGGAAATAAAAATAAGATGAAAAATAATGTAAAGTAATATCAACATGTGTTGTGAGAAACTTCGGGATATAAAAGGAGGTTTAACAATTTAGAAAGTGGAGAAAACTTTCTGTAATCTCTAGAATAACTGCTCACCTGCAGGTCTGACAAATCTTGCAGTTTGGGCACTGCCAGCCAGCTCGCACTATAGGTTTTACTTCTACAGGTGGACACAAACAGTTTCCATGGTAGTGCTGACCGCAGCTTGTACAGAACAGCTGCTCAATCACATTGCCCAGATTACCACACTGGATGCAGAAGGCATCATTGCCAGCTAAAATATAGATTATAAAAATACTTCAGCACCCAGAGATATGACAAAAGGAGCATGAAGGAACCAGCCCTCTACACAATATAAAATTAAAAATTTAATATTAATTAAAATGTTGACACAAATAATCATGGGACACCAGTGTGAATACATCCTACATCTGGTAACGAGATAATGAGTGGTGATTGTAGTTAGTTAAGAAATTCCCTATGCATGTGGTCTGTGAACACTCGTATGATTTTCTACCATCATCATTTAGGTAGCAAGAACAGTCAGCATTCCCTTATAGGAACCATTTTGTTAGCTTAATAATTCTGTGCTGTAATGCACGCAAGCTGCAAACACAGATAAATTAGACAGGTTTACCTGTAGCTTCGAAAAGTGAGGGTCTCTCGACTTTCTGCTTGGAAATTCTAATGGACCCCTTGGCCAAAAACAAACAAAACCCCTACCTCACCTATCACCTAGTCTCACCTATCACTTCAGCCTGCAGTACGTGGTCTGGACACAAAAGCGACAGCGTCTTCAGGTCCTGTGCATAACAAGTGAAAACAACTGACTTCCCTGTTGTACATTTTATGCAGAGATAGCGATTGAGTCTATATGCCGGCAGATGCCAGTCCTGTAAACATGTGTCATTTCCAGGAAAAAGGTAGATGCGCTAAGAAAAATCTCAGCCCATAACCTGCAGTCTCCATTTTTCTTTCAACCTATAAACCCCCACCCCCACACCAACCTTTGTCTTTGTATTCCTAGCACCAAGCTCAGTACCTTTGGTCTGTAATCTGAAGATTCACATCCATTAGAAACATACATACACCCACCGCCATTCTGGTAAGCCTGGTTCCACTTTTATGCCTGCAGTCTAACCCAATCTTAAGTCCCAGATGCTGAACCAAAATGTCATAAACATTACTATAATTCCTTTCATTGGAAATTAGTGCATACCTGTGTGTGGTTTTAATCTGTAAAACAGTCTCTCACCAGCATACAATAGCTACTTGATGCTCAGAGAAATTTAAAGACTGAAAATACCTGAAAACAACCACCAGCAGATGCACATGGAAAATGATATTTCTTTGTACAGCGTGGTGATCGGCATGCCAGAGATGCTCCAAACCGCCGACAATACCCACACTTCTGCAAATGTGAAAGCAGGCATTCCCTTTTATGTCAACAGCTTATTTTTTAAAAAGTAAATACAAGGGAAGTTAGAGGACATTGCCATCATTATCATATCAATAGTTTAGTTTTTACTTCCCCCTATTTTTTCAAATGCATCTTATACATGGATTTAGATAAAAGTTTGACTTCTGCACCCAAGAATGTTACATATCCAAACCATCACCATTGTGCCAATTAAGTATCAAGCATCAAGTCAATGTTACTAGAAAATGGACCAGGGCTGGAATTAAGTTCTGAGACAGTCGCCAGCTGGGCTACTGCCAAGCAAGTCTGAGGTTGCTTCCTAAGTTTTGAGGTTGACAAACATAATTCTATTATTCAACTTTCTCCCCATACACCTTGCAGTGATCTGGTACCAAACTGACTTGGGATGAAGCAGGGGCAGGGGGGTAGGATTTGTAAGCCATCACACTGCAGCTGACAGAGTGCACAAGGCAGATAAGGGATATGGCCTACTTTGCTGTGAGGGGCAATGTTTCCTGCTGTAAAACCTCCACTATATGACTTTGAAAAACCAGCCAAAATCAGGCTGCATAATGGAGGGGTCTTATAAGGGAGGACTAGTTGCATTGAACCGTTAGTACATGTTGGTACATGTACGGTGATGGATGGAGTGAGAAATAAACACATCTGCCTGTATGCTATCATGGCAGTCAACTGCATCATGTGTTTTGAAATTGTTCTTACTACTGAACTGCACGTTAAAATAGTTTTTTTTTTGCATCTCAATTACTGAGATCATAAGTTAATGTGACATAGCTCTCTACCCACTACCTACCCCTCGCAACTCGTAGTTTATACTGGATTAAACATTTCAGGCACCAACTGTCTGGTGAATCGGCCGAAACAAATGCTTAAACATAGATTATAAAATAAGAATTTCAGGAATGAATTACAACAAAATCTGCGATTTAATCTATTTGTCCTTCTGTGAAATGTTGAAAAAACGATCAAGTCGCATATTGTACAAAACCGTTACTTCCTTCAGTCCGTTATGGGTACAGCCGTTAATGGATGTCGGATGCAATATTTACTGCCAACTTCTCTTTGTTGCTTCTTTGTTAGGAGCACTTTCAATCTCTTGCAAAATGTTTAACAACTTACCTGTGACAGTCCTGCAAAAACTGCACGGTCAACATTATGAAGCTGCCCGTCAGCTTGCAATACATTCTCAGACCAGATGGCACAGCCATAATGAGCCCATGTGCAACCTACAATGCAATGATCATCATCTCATTCTGTTGCTTTACACTATATAGTATCTATAGCATAAAAAAGCAAAATACATAAGCCATATGTTGTAGCTCTCAATCCATCTGAAGACTTGCTACTTAAATACCTTTGCTGAGAGTTTATAAATAAAAGGTTTTCCTCATATTTTCAATCTTCCTGGCCCTTTATTACACTTTTAATGCATAATTTGAACCTTTAGTAAAGTTTCTGCAAGCTCTATTTATCACCAACCCTCCCCCACCTGAAGATACATTTTGTGTGTGTGTGTGTGTGGGGGGGGGGGGTGAACTATTAATAACTATTTAGGGGTCTATTTCTTCCTCATATCTAGTCAGCTCTAATAGTAATACCAGTGCTTGGTGATTATATGTGCAACATATAAGACCTATATTCTTGTCTGATTTTTAGTTATAACAGTCTACTTTGGTTTTATGCATGGAGAAGAGGACCAAATTTTAACAAGCACTTTAAAACCAGCCACAGAGACAGAGAGAGAGAGAGAGAGGATATTGAAAGAAGTATGAGAATTTTTTTTTTTCAGAAAGAGAGCTTAAAGGTTAATAAGAAATGACTGTACGACACTTTTCAGTTGACTTGAGATTTAAGCTGACCATGCTACAATTTACCTGATGCATCAAAAACACTGCTGACTTCAACATCATCCGTGAAGCCTACCAAGCTCAGCTCATCAGTTTGCATAAAAACAACACTTTCCTCTTCTGCTGACTGTTGCCGTGGTGATCGGCTGCGTTCCCTGTCAAAGTACAAATTACAACAATTAATTAAATCCTATATAAAGAAATTAAGCATTACAAAAATACCCTGGTATGGATGTACTAACTAGTAAACGAATAAACTGAAACAAACCTGGTCCCCTTGAACGCCTCCCGTGACCTTCGCCATGTCAAATGCTTGGGACTTTTCTCTCGACTTAGTTCCTCCCCATCTCCTGAGCCCCGTCTTGACTTCAGAACACGCTTGAATGGGTTAAATCCTAGAGTGGGCTCAACCCGGAAGATCTCTCCTTGTCCCAGCAGGCTTTTTTCTCCACAGTTACAAAGAGAACACAATCGTCCCACACTGTAACAAATAAGCAAAGTATATAATTATATATCCACATTTTGTAGGTCTATGAAAGGAGAAAAAACAAACCCAACCCCCACCCCCCCAAAAAGAAGAAAATACAGCGGCAAAGGTGTGCAACAGAAAAATTGATACTTTTTTTATGACAGCATCTACAAGTGCATTGCAACTCAAATTCAGCCTCCTCCCTGTTAAATTAAAAGATGAACAGATGGACATTTCATGTAGTCTTAATTAAGATTTATTTCTACTTTGTATATAGTTAAGAGGTCTGAGTTTTCAGACCTAACAAAGTCAGTCTATGGTGGTTTCTTAGTATGGTCACAAATGAGGATTTTTTTGGTTAGTGTCACCACAAATCGCACTCCGAAAAAGATATTTTTAAATCTAAAGCTTAACTTCAAAGACCCACCTGAATCCAAAAACGCTTTTCAAATCAATAGGTGTACTTCATTACAAAACAAGAAACTAATAGTCCACATCTGAGTCATCTCCTTCCATTTACAAACTCCAAACATTTAACAACTACTTGTACAGAATGTTAAAATCATGGCATCACAATGGAAACATATGGTAAAACACGCAGTTAATGGGTGGCTGGATATAGCAAGTGAAAGGAGCATTTCCATAAGCCAACAAGCCATCAGGTTTCTGACATCTTAGAAAACCCAGATGAGAATGCTGATGCTCACACACTCACAGTCACAGCTTACAAATATATAACCTATAAGCTTACAAATTTATATAACTTGTTTTCGAAGGAAGTTATCATTCAGAATTCACGAATTAATGAAAAATAGTATTAGTAGTTTTCCCCATTAAAGTACAGCAGTACAGCAGGTCTCACGAAAAAAAAGCTTTTTCTTTAGGCAGGTCTTTAATGGTCCACACAATGCAAGTGATGCAGTATATACAATAACCTAAAGCTGGCAGCATGTTTTTTTTTTATCTTTATCAACAACATACGAAGAGTGCAAGAAAAACAGGTGACTGCCGCTTGGAGTAAATTCTATCTTAAATTTAAAACAAGGGAACTGGACCAAGCTAAGACATGACAAAGACAAAGACAATCTACATGTT
>SMGT01014165.1:178852-192940 GCA_004794575.1 Lanistes nyassanus
ACATACGAAGACTTGATAGATGACTGGATTGTGAATTGGACAAGGGCAATTCATAACACACATGCAGTGGAACCTGCTTATCACAAGTTGCTAGGGATGGGAGAAATGACCTCGTGATAACCGCATCTCCTGCTAAGAGAATAAGGGCCGATTTACATGTTTCCAAGTTGCAATGGGATCTTAAAAAGCATTTCACAGTACCAACTTACACACTGGTAAATCAGCCAAAGTCCAAATTAGTCAAACTCACTGGTGTCCATGCCTATCAATCTGAAATATTAGCAGACCCTACTAGAAGATCGTGCCTTCTACATATCCTACTTACCTAATCTAGAAACATTAAAATTCAAAGAAGCTGGTGGGGGAAGAACCAATCATATGATAGCCAATCAACAGACGGAACCCCGAGGTCGTGGGGAGCAAAAAATAGATGAGAGAAGTGTCTTCATTACTGTGCCATGCAGACAGAATTCCATTTCAGTTTACTGTTTACTCTCACTTGTTCTTGTGCTAACCAGGTTAGTTTTACTTTTAGAGCATTTTGGTTATGTGGGATTTGCACATTTGTTCTCTCATCTTCACTGCGCCAGTCACCAACTGACAAGCCAAAAACAGGGGTAGAGAGGGGACGTTTCCTGCAAACATGCCGGACCACACAAAATCATTCACTGATTCAGTCTAAAAACAGTACAATTTGTCAACTGACGCAAAAACAAAAAAAGACTTTCCTAACTACTTGTACAAGCTGCATCGTGCAAAACATTTTTCAAATTTCCCATAGCAGAGAATTCAAGTGAAAAAGCATAGCAATTTTGCCAAAACTGTAACACTTGACATGTGTGCAATAAGTAAGAAATACAACTGTGTTCAGCTAAGAAGATGGTGAAGCCGTGTTTATCATCTATCCCCAATAGACACTACTGTGTGAAAATGCAAGCGAAATCAGAGAAGAAGAATGCTTGCTGAAAAACAAGTGTGTGATTTTTATTATGGCAATCAAAATCTAAATCCTTTTGAATCGCCAAATGCAAGCTGCAATGAAAACGATGTGTGACTTTCAGTACCTTTACCAGAAACAAATGTCTGAGCCATGAGCTATGGGTCAGAAGCACAATACGCTGCACAAACCAATCAATGAACATAACACAGTGAGGTCATGAGAAAGAACCAATCAGACAAGAGAGAACAGAATCACAAACCAAGTTAGTTTAGGAGCATTTTGGTTATCTGGGATGTGAAATGACTTTGTTATATCCGATTTCTTATTATATCCACTCTCGTTGTAAGAGATTAAAATTTATTGATGAATAGAAGATTGCTGGTAGGGCATGTGTGGGTTCCACCCTATTATTATCACAGTTATTATATATATATACGATATATATATAGAGAGAGAGAGCAGCTCAATTTATAATGCACACCTTCTACCAGTAGTACTAGACTATTCAACAGTTCATCCCTAGTCTAAATAGAACAATGGCATTGAAAAAAACCGTGTCTTTTCATTAGTAACATAAAATAGTCATGCCCAGCCAAAATAGGTATCTAAAAATTAAAAATTTAATCCAACCCTAAAGTGATGCACTGGGCTGAGACCTAAAAGGACTGCAAAATATTTTAATTATAAGCTTTACCAAGAAAAAGATCAAGAATCACTTAATCCAACTGTTCTGTGCAACAGCTCTGAAATATTTTCAACCTAGAGTCAAGCTGCCTCCATATTAATCTTTCAAAGGGTCCCACACCCCAGAAACACAATTTACTCTGTGCAAAGTGAAATCAACCCCTATATCATGCAGAAATAATGAAAAATTTTCCCAGATTCTTCTTATATTTCATTTCAACCTCTAATGCCTTGTCTGATAAATAAGCCAAGAAAAACCTGCTGCATGCATCCTTTGTACCCAGTTCAAGTTCAGTATTTGACAAATTCAGGTCAGATCTATATGAAGCTGAAAGTGAAACCATCTATTCATTTTAGGATTAATAAAACGTCAAGCTTAAAATTAAACTGAAAATAAAATTTGTGAGCATGCTGTTTGAAAACTTTAACAGTGTAAAGAAACTGCACAGTTAAGGGCAGAGTGAGTTAGTTACTGGTTGCTTCATGTCCTGCTGCAAACAAGGTGCATATTAGGATGGTGGAGTATGGGGTTATGGTGTCTTATTACTAAGCTATTCCCTGAAAAAAAACCCCAACAAATAGACTGATAGCTGCAGTAAGATGGCCAGTGCGGACAGGCAGTTTAATTTGCAGGTAGATGGATGAATGGAGTTTGCACAATGTTTAACTCCAGGAAATAATCCTTGGCCATACCAGGATTAAAACCAATAGCCTTCCATCTGCTAGTCCGCAGCTCTACCAACTGAGCTATCCCGGTCCCTAGTTGAGGACAGAATTTACTTTACTACTTAGTATAGCTTCTATGCGCTAAGCCATTATTCCGGGATAAATTTAACATTTCTTGCATACAGCCCCAGAAAACACTGTAACCTTGTGTACTGCAAGCACAAAAACAATGAACACCACTCACTGTATGCTCTCCACTGCACTGGAACCATCTGGCCCTGCAGATGTAGATGGACCACTTGATACAAGCGATTCTGAACTGGACAAAGAGGCTGAGGGTGCATCTCCAGCAATGGTAACTCTTGATCCCAGACCAGCATCTCTCTCCACATGCTCACAAGTATCCATGGCCCTCTGGCCTGCTTTGCTGCCCTGCCACGTCTGCTTGTCAGCTGATTCCGCAGCGAAGGGAAGTTGTTTACTCTTCCCTACCCCACGGTGTTTGCTGTCGCACATGACACAACCAGTATTCCCACTTCAGTCTTTATGTAATTCACACATTATAATGTCTTGCATCTGCTATATTTTCTCTCTCATTTTGAAATTGTACTTAAACCTACACATGCATACTGATTTTTAAAAAATCATTTATTAAATTATTTGCACACTGTAGACAAATTCAATAAGGCTTGAAAATAGTTCAACACTCACTGCTATTGTACAAAAACTCAATATTTCACATTGCAACCATTTTCAATTTTCAAATCTTAACTTTGATCCCAGGATATTTTTTTCTCTCATCCCCTTACTTTTTTCGGTATACATTCTCCCCCTGAGAATAAGGTGATAGGAACAAATAATGAGCACAAAAAAACTGAGGGAGGAGGAAGAAGCATACCACAAAAGTTACCACTGAACTCTCTTTCGTATTTACACTGGTGTATTTGTAATATCAACAGCAATGTCATGTTTAATTATATTTTCTAATCTTACCTTGCTTTTCTGCCAAAGGGTTCTTTGCGAGATTTGCTTGGGACCCGCTTTAGCTTTAAATCTTGGCTTCCAATTGTAGGTCTGAAGACAGAAAATTCTGAGGCTGGTGATTTCTCCAGCAAAAGTGAACTTTGCTCACCAGCTTCTGCCTGGTGCTGCAGACATTCACTATCTGGTGAGAATGAAGAGCAGAACTGTGGCTGATCGTGATCCTCGTCGCAGTATCTTGACAAAAAAAGATCCTGTCCTTTCAATACTTTTTCTGAGAGGTGGGATACAGATGGTGTGGTAGTACTCAAATCCCCATCAACAGAACTGTAAGCAAGAGCTTCCCGGTCAATAAAATGGGAGCCCTCTTCTGCACAAGGATCACTCAGTTCACTGTCTTTCTCGTCTAACCCTTCTGAATCAAGAACTGTATCATCTTCTGTCTGTTGAATTTCTTCTGCCTTCCTAACCTGGCTGCTACAACCCTCGAGCACAGCATCCTCTATCAAACTTTCTGGCACTGCACAATTTGTCTCCTGGCTTTGTTCTTTATTGAATTGGTCCTCTGCAGACATACAAATGTGCACTTCTTAATCTTACCATGTTTTAAATAGTAATGTCCCCTTCTCGTCTCCCTGATATTTTTTTCATTGTCAAGAACACCTTACCGAAAGTGCAAAACCCTTTCCAAATAACAAACTGTAGTGCATGTGATTTCTGTTTGAAATCCAAGTTTCAACAGAGAATGAAGAATCCCTTCTAGTTCTAGACAAATCAGACCAAAAAGAAAATCAAAATGTATTGCACTTTGAAAAGCGACCTATAGAAATCCAAAAACTAGAGATGAAAAGCGGTAAGCCAAACTTAACCCAAGACTTGATGACCATAAAATTGAATTAGAAAGCTCTATGTGAAGTAATACAGAGTGCATAACAAGTTCTACGTGGAGTAAAAAGTGTGCTGACAAATGGCTTCCAAAATTGTTGCTAACATCCTTTTTCTTTTAGGGAAGGGGTGTCAGGGTTCTTTTATTTTCTGACAGATTCACCAACATGAAGTGACTCCATCTAACCAAGGCATCAAGTGTCATCAGCAATGATTGCACGTGATATTTATGATAAATACGACCTTCAAACTAACATGATTGTATCTCAACTGTTAATTTTATTCCCGATTTTCAAGGGAAAAAAATGGAGACTAGTAATTAGTACTAGATCAGTACATTGGCCACGTTATTTTCTGAATATGACGATCACGGAAACCCCATTTGTTAATCAATTCGTAGATTATATTGATTCGAGAAGATAGATCTTCTCACCTTCCATTTATACGTACACAGTTTCAAAAAGGTAGTTTTCTAAAGTTTGCTCGGCAGCAGAGTCAGAAAGAAAGAACTCCTTCGCCGCTTCGGCTTCGGAAATAATAACTGCTCCCCGTGCAAACTCCTCGAGCCGGGTCGCTAGGTAATCTGCAAGAGAGAGAAATACACGTAAAATAAAATCAATTTTTTTTGTTAAATACATCTACATATCAAAACAATAAGCTGCACGACAGCAGAACAGGATGGACAAATGGATAAATGCAGTGAGCTAAATATCGATGCACCAGGTAGCACTATCAGCGACCCACACAAAATCGAGAATTACCTCTAGAACAAAATAAGACACCTTACCTTAGTTCGATAAAATATTTGTACACATGAAATGAAACTATTTTTGACAAAGTTCTTCATTTTTAAACCAGATATAAAAACTCTTTAACTAGAATTCAATCGTGAATCTAATGCAATACGGATAAACTCCCCTTACATCCACGCCATTTTTCTGACGCGTTACATCTTCGCAAAGCGGACAAGAAAACATAGGTCTCCAAAACGATGCAAAGTTTTAGCAATGAAGACACGTGTGTCGCATTTAAAATATATTTATCTAGTGTTTCCTCCTATTTTAAGTATATTGGACACATGGTATGGGTCAGGATTTAAAGGTGCCTAGAGTTTTAAAATAAGTGTTGCTTGGCGTATTAATTTCTTGCAATATATCGGTCAGAGAAGCTAGCTAGGCCGACAAGCTCATGAAAGAGGTTGGAAAAGGTCTTGATTTGTTCGAATTATTTGCAGATAGATGACTAGTATTTTTCTTTTGTTTAAAAATAAACCAAAATTAAGCATTTTACAAGAAAGGATTTGTTAATTCTTGCTTATCTGATACATCTAAGAGTGTCCACGATCGGCTGGAAGCCTGCTATGCCTTGCGAAGAAATGGCTCCGCCCAAAACTTACTCGGAGGTTTGCTGCAAGCACGGGCAGGGAACGCACTTGCAGATTAGTGTCGAATACCTTATCTCGGTCTTCGAAGGGAGATTTCACATGCACAGCTGGATAGGTTTTATATTCATTTTATCTTGGGCGCTGTTTGTTTTTTTTTGTGTGTGTGATTGCCATTTTTCTTGATTTTGTTTTTTTTGGAGGAAGTAGATCTACCGTCACTCGCAAACGTCTGGTGCACCTTACGAAGACTATTCTAAGATAATGGTAATCACCAGTGGACTCAGCCAAATCAGAAATGGAGATAAGCTTCACATCGCCTGCCTGAATCCGATTAATGGGCGGGTAACTAGCTAATCCTCAGGGTTGCTGTCGATTTCTGATCGCAACAATGACTGATCCCCTTTGGTAGACATTTCATCCCCTAAGCTAGAAACCTCAACTCTTCTGTCTTCAGTGTCCAACAAAGTGTTCTGAACCAGTACGACACCCGGTGTACGGCAGCTCTGAATTTCACGACGCTCAGCTGCTTCGCGCAAGACTTCCCCAAAGTACGGAAAAGCTTGCCCACGCGAACTATCCGTCGGTTCCCTGGGGAGAGAATAATACTACAATTCCCGCTCTCCCCCAACTACAATTAACGGTTAAAGACCATTATAACACAAGCGTATTAAAGCGCAATTATATGACGCCATACTTTCCAGTTATGTAGTTCAATCATTCGAAGAAATCTTCGACATTTCATGTCGGTGAACGCATTGGTGACAGAGTTACTGCCTCTTGAAGATTATCTTCAGATTACAAAGTAAAAAAAAAAACCGCCAGCAATATATATTTTAAAAAAAATACAAGGTCTCAACAACGAAATATGTCCACTATTGTTCATACGACGATTGGAAGGCAGTGCTGCGAATTCACCAGTATTGCATCACCTCCTTCAAAAGCAGCGCATTATTCAGTGTAGTCGCAAATCGCTGACCACCTTATAAGCCGGTTCGTCTCTCAGACAACCTGGACCCCGAAGGCTCCCCAACAAGGCCCATATGGATGCCGGCCTTAGCACGGACACCCGATCGACAGTACGGCTGCAGACGGGGCTCCTGCCCTCAAAACGTTCCCACGCTGGGTTTCGAAGTAGGTGACCGTCAGATGGATCTAAGCAGAAGCGAGCCTCGTCGCTGAAAAGTCCTCCCGACCCTGATCAGGCTAACAATTTACATCCCAGTTAGGTCTCTTGCTGTGCAAACTGCCTGAAAAAAAGAAGCATGACAGAAAAGGTTGGGAGTTACAATTTTACGAAGTACACAGTGACACAGTTACAGAACTTTTTAAGAACACGGGATTAGTGTGTCACTGGCTAAGATCAATCGTTGCTCGTGCCTTTTGCTGTCAGAAACTAACTGGCACTACGGTCTATATAAATGCTGAGTACTCAGTTTTATGAAAGGTATCTTTATGTTGACAACTACTATTAGCCTATCTGTAATAATAACTAGGGGTTTTACATCAGTCGATTACATCATTTCCTTTTCACTATTACATAATAGTATCCAGACAACTACCATTAGCCTGTCTATAATAATAGAAGGTTTTAAATCACTGGATTACAGCATTTCCTTCTCGCTTTTCCATAATAGTATCCATCACCTTTTTACACCATAAATCGACCCGCCCAATGTTAATTCACTCTATATGATCAAAATTTTCATAAATGTTGCCAATGTAAATAACAATACCAATAATAAAAGAACAACGTGGATTTACAAAACCGCCATTGAAGTCTTGAACGGGTTTCTTGTATGGTGGCTAAGGCCCGCTCGCACTGATAAAATATGCAGCGCAAAGACGACTGTTTATTATTGTTGTTATTGTTATAATAACTATTCACAAAATGCTTCATCACTAGCTTGGTTCGCGCCTTCTACGCATTTGCTAATGCCTGATTTTCTAAAAACTTGTGCATTTGGTATCTTTTTCCCGTGTGCTGTCATACTACCGTTGTTATGACAGACAGAGACACAACAGTATCTGCCGTCTGTGGCTTTTCGTTTTCTTCCAAGTACATTCGCTCATGTTCTGCGAAGATACGCCCCAGGGCAAACAGATCAAACGAACCTCTAGGCGGAGAAGACGACCAGTAAGGGCATTCACTCGCAGAAAATGAACCCGCTGAGGAGGCTAATAGCCCGCGCCCTACGCTCTAGGAGCGGCCTTGTGGTTCTGCGTCAGTCTCGGTCGACGAGATCCTAGGCTGGCATCGTGCAGACAGCATCAGGCCACTGACGGCGATGTGATTGGTGGCAACCCGCAGACGGCCTGGATGGCGTGGTATCATCAGTTGTACTTCGTTGCTTGACTTGTTTTGGATGTACCAATCCTCTCTCAGGATGGCGCCATTTTCGGTCGACCTGCGCTTTAATATTCTCACATCTAGATGACCAGCACGGTATATGTGTATAGTGATGTCGGTATGAACGATGTTATCATCCTGCCTTTGTTGAGAGTGCATCGCAAAATACTTAGTGTTTTAGGAAATAATGGGTTTTCACGCACCGCCAGTGTGGACATCAGGGTACCCATCTGCTTGCCCGTGCTATGGTTGCATTGCGCACATTATGTTAGAGCTGCCTTTGGTAGTCCCATACTCCTCCCTTTGGCTTATTTTCAGTGGAGACGGCGCTTTCTCTACAATTTGTGTAAATTGTACTCGCTTCATGTCAGTATCAGCTTTTATTGATACAAGTGAAGTAACCGTGCCTGTTGAGATCCTTTATAGGGCTTGTACAATCACCTTCCTAAATGTGATATGTTCTTTTGGGATAATTTTGTGTGTGTGTGCGTGCGTGCGTCGGCCTGTATGCATGTATATGTGCACCTCTATGTGCTCGTGGCATCGTGTACTTTTAACCACATCTTGTTGCAGTATATATTTGTAGATTTTGGTGGTTGTGTGTGTGTGTGTGTGTGTGAGCGTGCGTGCACGCAGGGTCACGTAGGAGTGACTGTGGGAATCCTTATGTATATTTGCGTATGTGGGTGAGTATTATATGTGTATGCCAGGTATGTGGCTATGCATCCAGTTGTACACATGCACACACATTTCCCAGTAAATAAACAAAAATCCTCATGAATCATTAAAGCTTTTCATTTAATGAAACGAGACAGAATGCGTAGTTCCTCGCTCATTTTTATCACAAGTGAACACTCCAGATATCTATACGTTAAAGAAGTACTTACGAAAAATTCAACATCGATGTTTGAAAAACCACGGTTTAGCCTCTAGTTACCAAAAACGCTGCTACTGGGTCCGTCCGACATTTATCTCTCGGTTCTCTTGCTTTTTGTGGGGTGCCCGAGACATGGTAATCCATTAATAATATTTTCCATCCGTCCGGGACCGTATTTCCTTCATTAGCTGTTACCATGTTCGTTTTTTTCGAAAGGTGACCTTTCAGAAGACTTCTCGAACAGAAAAAATATGCAATATTTGTGCGTGAGAATAAAACTGTGGAAGAAGAAAAACAAATAGCATAACGTGAACCCAAACAAATCTTTGTAAATTTTGACTTTAGCTCTTCTTGTTGCGCGCGCGTGTGTGCGTGCATCCGTAGGTACGTGTGAGCGCTCGCGCGTGCCTTATGACCCCTGTTATGACCAGAACGACAGATCGAACGCTCATGCAACCCGACCTATAGTGTTTCCTCTGGCCACTCGAGTAAGGCAGAAAATCGTGAACCCAAAACAGGTGGTATTACGTGAACCCAAAACAAGCAATCGGTAAGCCATGGCTGTTTTCAACAACTTTACGGTCTTTCGTCATAATATCTGAAACTTTTCCAGCAAAGACAGCTAAATAAGTATGTAACTTTATCAACGATACCCAGTGATGACTTTGTGAGTCACTTGTTTACAGCGCAGCGTCTTTGCTAGTTAACAGCGAGATTAGACTAACACTTTCCTTTTTAAATGCAATTAGAGGTGTGTGTCTGGCTGGAGAGATCATATTTTAAGCTTATTTAAGCATACACACGGATTTAAGACAAGTATTATGCTTTCTCTGATTTCTAAAACAAAACAAAAATAAAACTACCGACTAAAAAAGTGAAAATCTGCAAAACAGATTCGTTTAAAGAGGCCAAAGATGCAGTTTCTTTTAAAGAGAAATAATGCGGACAAAAACACAAGAAAATCTCTACTAAAAGCAGGAAAATTAAGTGAATGACAATGATTGTGGGAAACTACAATACTATAATCTTGTTATCACCCGACAGCAACGCACCAGCTGTGGATAGACAGTATCGCTCCATCTAAAAAGTATAGCAAAAACAAGCTTAATGTGCCACACGAGCTGCTATGTCATCGCCTGTGAAAAACCGAGAAGACCGGAGAGGGTGCAAAATGATTTACGGTCGGGGCGTATAGGGGTTCTTATCACTTGTTCGTTCGCAAAAGATGCAGGTAAAATACACAAGGCGAATTGGCCTTACGACCCCTGTTATGACTGAAATTGTAGATAAGAACGCTCCTGCAACCCGAACTCTGGTCTTTCCTCTGGCCATTCGAGCAGCACTCGACACTTGCTCGACAATTAGAGCAGTCGTAGCTAGGTGTCGTGGCCAAGCGGTCACACAGCGGTCGCTTTGCTGCGTACTTCGAGGTACGACAGGACGGAGTGCATCGCCCTCTTTCGTGTGCTGCATGGCTACTTTGAGGTCGCGTGTCATCGGGATGAATATAAAGTTGAAAGTCACCATAGTTTCAGAGTTGTTTCGCTTAGCTTGATGTTAACAATAATAATTGAAAAGTTACCTAGAAGCTTGTCAGTCTAGCTATCAAGCTTCAATTTTCTGAAAGAGACGTAACACTGTGCACGAAAACCGTCGGAATCCTATTCTGCTCATGACTGTGGTGGCATAAATGAGATTGAAAACCTTTAGTCAGTTTACGCGTGCTGGCGTATTCAGTACGAAATAGGACATGAAGTCGTGCATGCAGTGTACATATAATAAATTAACATACACGCATTTGACAGTAAGGAAGTTATCGAGCACTGCATCATCATAATAATATGTGTCAATACCGATAGAAAAAATTAAAGTTTTGCGAGGAAAATATGGCACAACGTACACATGACTTTGTTTTATGTGTCTGTTTCCATGAATACAGGTTTCATATATACTATAGGTCTCGGTGACGCATCCTAAAGAAGAAAACAGCCGGCTGTGACGTTGGAGTTGAAAGGTCACTTGTATGGCGAAACCTGCTCCTGCGGGCTTGCAAAGTATAGGACTTGTTTAGGGCATTCATGATTCATGCACTGATACTTGCCTTTATAAATCTGTAACAAAAAAAAATGGCTCAGTCAGATAACGAAGTGCCGAAGTTTATTTGAAATGGGATACGTGCTATTATTGCATGAACAGACACAAAAGGTCACGTGATGTCTCATATGGTATATTGGTAGTGTAATGCGGTGCAGTTCTGGAATTGGTTCTTCATGTCATAAGAGCCACGTTCTTTATTTATAGCTGAAATATTGTTAAAGGCAGAATATGTAATTTAGTAATATGATTTAATGATCTATGTCGTCGAATCTTTCCTATGTTAGGATCATGCAAACAGTTTTAAACGAACACAGGCAAAGAAGCAAGATGGGACAGTTTTAATATGACCAAAAGACCTGTTTGCTACGGTAAAGAATTAAATAGGCAATGCCGTAATACCTGTGAGATAACCTTTTTTCAACGCCGACCCATAATTGAACGTCATAATGTATAAACATGTACCTATGCCTCGGAAATCAGGACATACCAAGTCATTTCCGGCCGTTGACACGCACTACGTTGGTATAGGTGTATGCCATAGGAGTGCAACCCACGTTCCGAGGCCAGTCACACACGCCGTCTCCATGGGGATTAAAGTGAAGACGCCTGCCGGAAGTGTCCGCCAGGGCGCACTCTCGCACGAACAGCCGACCCCAGACACACTCCACATAAAGTTCGCAGTTGTACGGATGCGGCTGTCGGCCAAAGTTGGTCTCGCAGCGGAATGCTGAACACACATGGCGGGAAGAAATGTATGCATGGGTGGATAGATAACTGAATGGCTGAAACACGACGGAATGAAGAGGACAAAACAACAGTAATAGCAAATAGGAAGTCAGCCGGGCGAGAAGAAAGTGAAACATTATTACATAAAGAAGAAACATTATCCTCAGCAAAACAAATGTACTACAGACACACAGTGACACCACACTTATTAAACAGGAGACAAATACTCAAGTCAGGTTGTTATCTTCTTCTTCTTCGTCTTCGTCATCGTCTCAGCACCGTCAACAACAATGATAACTAAGCAGCTTACATGACTAAGCCACGCACGACACTATGGAGTAACTTGGCAATATGAGACAGGACGTACACTATGGGATTATTCACATGACGCACACAACACAATACGGATACTCACAATATGAGGCACTCGCGATCGACACTATGAGATTACAGCATGAGGCAAGACAGGACACTGTGGGGGTTACTCACAACATGAGGCATCACATAGTGTTACAACACGAGGCATCACCTTATAGTGTTACTCACTACATGAGACATCACACAATGTTACTCACAACATGAGACATAACAATATAGTGTTACAACAAGGCATCACATTATAGTGTTACTCACAACATAAGGCATCACAGTACTGTGTTACAACACGAAGCATCACCTTATAGTGTTACTCACAACATGAGACATCACATTATAGTGTTACAACATGAGGCATCGCATTATAGTGTTACTCACAACATGAGGCATGGCATTATAGTGTTACTCACAACATGAGGCATCACATTATAATGTTACTCACAACATGAGGCATCACATTATAATGTTACTCACAACATGAGACGTCCGGGTCCCCACAGTAACAGGCAGCTTTTCCGTCTCGCCCCCGATAGCACACGCCCGTGGGTCCGCAGTAGATGCCCTGACACTGCACAGTGGCGTACTGCCAGACGCTGCAGTCCGGTCCTCCCCAGCCATCGAGACATCTACACTCGTACAGTCCACGCTCGTTCTTGCTGGAATGGGAAAGACGACGGTAGAACAGTAAGCTGCATTCACCTATACCTCACACAATTTTTCCTTTCATTCCTTTGGTATCTTCCTCCTTTTCACCTGTGTTGTTTCCCTTTCTTGTTTCCAACGTTCTTTCATTTTTATTCTTTTTCCTTTCTTTTTTCGCTCTGTGCGTCTTATTTGTTTTTATTTTGTCCTTTTCAATCTCAAAATACAAAACCACACCAAATGTACTGGCGCACATAAGCTGTCTGTAATTCATGTACAGGTAGCCAGATGTGAATTTAAATGGAAAAAAACCCCATTTAACTCACGCACACCTTTCGTTGTACGTACGGCGGACATCGCGTGGCAGACGAATAAAAAAGAGACCAAAGCATAGTTTTAACTACACTCTGTCAGTTGTCTAGGTTCAATAGTCTGGATCTTTTAATAGGTATGTTCTGTTAAGATAAAATCATGTTAACCCTAATGCAGTTCTCATACTTCGACTAAGCCGAACGAAAACCACGAGTAATGCGTTTTTTTTCAAATGCGTCCAATAAACAGGTTAAGCTGGTCTGGCTGACCTCATCAGACTTTCATTCCTAGATTTGTTTCAGGAGCCAAATCCATCAGACTGCCGGGGGCTAGTCGGAGACTCATCCAATCCCCAATCCTCTCACGTGACCATCAAATAGCTTCGAGTCAATCATTGACAAATTTCTGTGTCAGTGTGTACTGTATGTATTGGCAACAGCTCCACTTCAGAACTCCAGCCAAGAACAGCTCTCTTGATCATCAAAATCTTTAAACAGCCTTTAAAAGTTTCTAACATGATTTCATCTTCCTGCACTGGTGTTCTGCAGAACTCCAACTAATGCAAAACTCATTACATTTTAGAAACTGAGTCGATGTGTTTTGTGTTAGTGTGTGCATGCGCGAGCGCATGTTTGTGTGGGTGGCCGCGGATGGGGTTGTGGGTGGGTACAGAAGAGTAATTAAAACAGACAGAATGTAATTTTTGTGTTTGAAGTGTAGCGGTGATGTAGATTTTATCCTGAGGATTTTATCCTTTCTTTTCCTCGTTACCTCTGTCTTCCCAATGTCTCTCCTCTGTCCCCAGCCCTTTTCTTCTCCTCTCTCTCACTCATAGTCCCCCCCTCCACCTGACACTCACATCTATGGCAATACCACTTTTTTAAAGTGTGACATATACCTTCTAAATCGGCATGCACTAACAACACAGTGTCGGAACGGTCGCCCGACCACTTCGTGACTTTTGACTACGAACTGTCATCGCCGACAGGGCGGATCAGTGTAAAACCCGCATAAGCAGCTAATCCAACCGTTTCGAAAACAGTCACTATCCAATTTGGAGGCAGGCCCCCTAATGTTCCCGCAGTTTCAACCAAACGAAACGATCTAACTTCGGTGTCTGTACTTTCACGGTCTACAGTTAGTCTTGACAAAGCTGAATCACGGGGGGGGGG
>SMGT01014165.1:199512-239546 GCA_004794575.1 Lanistes nyassanus
TTTTTTTGGGGGGGGGGTTCTAATGTCGGAAAAGTCTAAGAGAATTCTGAGGGAAAGAATATGCGTGATTAGGTGGGCGAGGAGCACGAAAAAGTCTCGGACGCTTACTGTAACCCACAATAATTCATTTTCGCTAAACAAGAACTTCCAAGCAACAATACTGAGAACGCAAAAACACAAACTTACATGTGACTATTTCCGCGAGAACGCAGCCGAAAAGACTTTTTATGTAAGACTGAATATGATTGGGTAAAATAGAGATGTTATATATGTAAGGCTTAATTCCACTGGGCTAAATAGAGATATTCTACCAAACTGCTAAACCATCAGTCGGTGGCGAGAAGGGCTACATCCAATAGAAAGGAGTGGGGAGGGTAAGAGATAAGATGTGGGGAGTAAAGAAGTGGTCAAATCTGTAACAAATGCAGCGAGATCTAAACATTACCTTCCTCACAGTCTGGCTCTAACCACAGTCCTAAGCAGACTCGGCGGCCAGTGCTGACGTCACACCGGTAACGGCTAGGCACCGGCCTACAGAAGGTGAGGCACAGGTTTCCAAAATAATTTGTAGCGCAGTAAATCTGTGGACAGGGCACAGTAGCATTCATTGTCAGTGCTGTGCGCTTGATAGGAATTCGTCTGTACAACAATGTTCTCGAAAGAAAGAAAGAAAGTTTATGTTTAGCGTTTAGCTACAGGCCATGGCTTCAGACAATGGTTTATTTGTTGCTTACCGTCCTGCCGCACACCAAATGCACGCTATCAAGACGGTGTTGCTTAGACAAGTTAATGTGTTGCCACACTGGGACCGCTGTCGCAACACTGGCTTCAGTCCCACCCAGTCAGATTACATTGATACCGGGTCAACCAGTCCTGTAGTGCCAGGCGTCTGGCAGAGCGGCTACTAATTTGCCAACTTTGAAGTCGTATGACTCGGCCGGGCGTGATGCAATGACCTACTGCTTCAGAAGAGGACACCTTATGCACTAGTCCACCGAGACGGTCGGCTCCTTACGAGGCTTTTCCTTTGGTTCTTCACTGCCTGATAAAATCAAATGCCCTCCCCACATCCTCGCCATATTAAGTCAACACTTAAAAAGATCTTTACAAAATTGTCTCTGTAACCGTATGTATGCTACTCTTACTGACAGTCTAAATAAAATCGCTTAAAATGGGTACATTGTGAGAAAACGAAGGATCCTGATCGATTCTCAAAACTACCTTGAAAGACTAGCATCATGAAGGACGGAAGCTAACGTTAGAGAAGAAACCATTGAGATTGTATTACTTCCCTATAGTGGCAACACGGTGCTGAGGGAGTGGGACTCATTGTCGCCTCTCGGACGACATTTTGTATACCCAGAAAGTCCGGTGGAGAGGGAAAATAAATTAATTTACCTTGTGTTTACTTAATTTTTATTATTATTTTTATTTTATTGTTGGTCATAAAAATTCTGGCAGGATAAATTTCCTAATCTTAGGTAATTGGTCATGTACTGTAAGACCGCAAGAACGAATGAAAAACTACCCCTTGCCATAGTTTTCGCTTTAAAATCTGTCAGATATTTAAATGCCTGTTTTACCGTTTCAAGATACTGAAATAGGCAAAACTGTTACGGTTAGCACACAGTTAGACTAATCCAAGAAATGTCAAATCATACTCTTACAGTGTACAATGCGACGTCACTGAGATACACAATATGGCGGACGGTTTCCGCATTAAAGAGTTCCGCGTTGTCACTCTAGGGGAAGTAATACAGTCTCTCTGGAGGAAACCGACCTTGACTTGAACGCGGAGAGTTGCAGAGGGAATTCCGCGAAGCTGCGTGATGCCAGAAAATGTAAACCAGGCAGACTCCAACACACTGCGACCCAGAGAAACACCTGAAAGAAAAGGGGATTTTTAAATATTCTGAATTTGGAAATTTTCTGTTGATGTTACACTGGCAGTTGGTCTCAGGACTGGCTTGGTTAATTTGTAACGTTTTCCTATACACAAGTTGGATAGTTTTAGGTATGGAAAGGAACTCTCGTGCAACCATAAAAGCCCCATGGGCCCGCTTCCATGAGCTTTCGTATCTGCACTTCCGGCCATAAGAGCTGTCGCAAGGCCCCTTCGCCCTGTGTATTTTACGCGCACCTTTGCGTATCAACAGGAGTGTGAACGCTTATGCAAGCCAGCCCTGGACAAAGCCTGTTCACCCTGTGTATTTTACGTGCACAGCAGATTCGAATGTTCATGCATGGGCGTTCTTATGCCCCCTTGTTCATACTTAACAGTGGACGTAAAATGCACACACAGGGTAAATGGGCCTTACGACCACTCTTATGACCGGAAAAGTGGCTACGAATGCCCAGGCAAGCCAGCCCTGGTTGGGTTGCACGAGCGTACGTGTCTCCTGTTCATACGTAAAAGTGCACCTAAAATGCAAAGGGCAAACGGGCCTTACGACCACTCACGACTGAAAGACCAAGCACAAATATGCATCCAACCCAACACAGGAATTGGCTGCAAGCAAAAACTCACTGGAGATATCGATGACGTATTCGCAAATAAGTTTGCCTTCCGAGCCTTTCTGCCCGTAGCGCACTTGTATCCGCAGGTTCAGAATCTGCAAGCGCAAAGAAATATAAGAACGTGTTTAAAACAGCACACACACACACACACACAAAATAGACCAGTGGAAAGAGCAATGATCTGCACAAAAACAGGTACGAAAACCTCTGGCCACTCCATATGTCAAGTGTATGTAAAGCACTTGGACCCCCCCCCCCCAGGCCTCATCTTAAACATCAGCGTCAAAACCCAGTGATGAAAGTTTATATGACAATAGGCTTTTTATTTATGGATGGATCGAACGTGTGAGTGAGTGAGTGAGTGAGTGTTGAGTGAGCAAGCAAGCGAAAATAATCCATGTCTCGTGACAAATGTTTGGTGTTTAGGAGATTTGAGATGACATCTTTAAAACAATTTCTCAGATTTTCTCACATCTAGTCTCTTCTCTGTAAAGATCTGAAGGGGAGACTCGACCCGCCCTATGGAGAACTGACCTGCAACAAACAAACGATGTCGTAAAATCAACTAGGACCTCTCCCCCTTCAAACACTCCCTCGCCCAGCATATTAGAAATTAATCTATCGAAGCTATATGTTTGTCCAGAAAATGGATTATATTTTACAGGGTATAGCCCCGTCAGTCTCAAGCTCTCTCATTCTCTCTCGCACCTCAGCATTGACGCATGTATGCAACCTTGGTTTGGTTTTTATTGCTTAACGTGCACTCGTAAACTACGTGCATATCAGGAGGGTGTTACTTAAGACAAGTTTACGGGCTGCCACACGTGGGACTGCTGTCTCAACACAGGCTTCAGTCCCACCCAGGCACATTATGCTGACACCAGGCCAGTTAGTCCTAGTATTGTTCCCTGTAGTGTCAGGCGTGTGGCAGGGCAGCTACTAGATTTCCAATTTTTAAGTCTTAGGTATGACTCAGCCGAGGTTCGATCACCAACCTCCCGCCTCGAAAGAGAACCCCTTAACTGCTAGACCAATGAGGCTGTCTGCATGGAGGCTTGAATTTCCAAAATTGGCAAATATACCCTAAATAATAATAATAATAATAATAATAATAATAATAATAATAATAATAATAATAAGGGCGGACAGATAAAAATTCTTAGAAAGTAAACAGAAGATAAACACAACAAACAAAGATAAGGGAATACAGTGTATTCTATAGGTCTACTTCACCTCTTGCAGGTGAGGCTGGATTGGGTGGTTTATTATTTTTTTCGATTTTATGCCGTGCTAGCAATTTTGTCCATATCATGACGGGGATCTTAAGGTGGGGTGGGTGAATGGGTCATTTCCTCACTAGACTATGCACTGAAACGTCCACTAAACAGGTAACTGCTGTAAAATTATGGTTAAAGTAACGAGACTGTCATAGCGTTCGGAGTGTTGGTGGGAGGAAGGCGAATGAGCGGCTCAACCCTTTAACCCCAGGATAAGGTCCTTAAAAAATGGGGGGAAAAATGAGTCATCTCAATCGCACGCAGACCTGGAAAATGAGCGCGAAGGCAGGCTTGTGGTCAGACTTGTGCACAGGTTGTCCGCGTACAAATCCCGATGGCGCTAGGGTATTTTTTGTGTCTAACAAAACACGTTCTACAAAGAATGTCATGCTCTAGTTTGCGTGCCACATGCAGCACGTGCCTTAAATGTCACGCCAATGAGTGACGCTTACATCCAAAGTACGTCAGGTGCGAAAACTTCCAGAACATGCAAACACTGAACAAAGCACCGCTCCTCCATCATTCATGCTGGGACACAAAGTGCACAGGTTTACTGTTAGTCTCGTTTTCCTAGGGAACACAATGCTATTGATTATTTGTTTCTTGCAGGTTCAGTCGGCCGAAGACGTCCAATCAAGCCCACATATGTCCCTAGCTTTCTTGTCAGTACCGTAATAAGCTGACAATCCTGCCTGTACGCTGTGTGATAGAAAAGACATAGGTGATGAATACCATTATATTTTCTTATGTGACAAATTTAAAGCTGAACGCAACACCGCGCTGACACCATACTACTTGAGCCGGCCAAATACATTTAAACTTTATAAACTCTTTTCTTGCAAAAACAAAACTGTATTGTCCAAGGTAGTGAATTTTGTTAAAATACTTCTTAGTAGAGTACATTAATGAATAGATGAATATGTGCCTATGTTTTTGCGTGTGGGTACGTCTGCGTGCGTGATTGAGTGTGTTATTTGGGTGTTTACTAATCATTGAGTTTATTTGTCAATATATGCATATTCTAATGCCAGGTGAATTATGATTGATGTGTTTTTTGACAATTTTTTCCCTTTCTTTCTGAATACCCCCCTGAGGGTAAAAGAATAAAGAAACTTGAACTTGAACCTACTGTTAACGTATACACAGAAATTACTATATAAACTCTATACCATAGACTATATCCCTGTAAAAATTTGACCGGGCGCTCTCACGTGGTGACAGCGTGGTATGTTGACATTTTATTTCCAAAGGGAAAGAAATTTTGACAGCGATCAACAATGTGCCTATAGAGCTTGTGGAGTTATGTACAACAGCAAAGATTGATATTTCCACCCGCAAAAAATGGGTTATTAAAAAACAGGCTGATCAGGCGCAAAGTTATAAGTCATGACATAGCACCATGTTACAAGCTACTCAGGCATGTTAGCCTGGCCTTTTAGGAGTCATTTGATTACGTCCCTTGTCCCAGCTCTTCATTTCCGAATATCTTCTATTATACATCATCAGTTTGATAGTTCATCGAGACTAAACATAAAAAATATTACGCTCTTTAAAGAAAAAGAACCTGTGATGGCTTACATAAGCGTTTTTATCACCTGTTCATTCTTAAAGGTGTACGTAAAATACACAGGGCCAGTGAGCCTTACGACCACTCTTATGGCCGGAAGGGCAGCTACGAACGCTCATGGAAGCCGGCCCACAAATATAAGTCAAGGGCTTATATAATACTATAAATAATAGCGCCATAGGGTAGATAAACCCACCATACCACCAACTAAGATACTCGTCCCAACCCCAGCCTACATGAGTCATAAATGGGAGATCAATCTGAAAGAAAAGTAATTTCTAGAAAAAAAGGTATGAAATTGGACCAAAAGATGAGAAACAAGAGATGAAGGAAAAGGGCAGATTTAAGACAAAGATAAAAGAGAATGGATAGAAAAGTGTAACCAATTAGTCTTCATTTTTAATTTTAATTTTTGGTCGAGCATTTTTGAAAGATATATATTACTCATAGCAAACGCACAATCACTGATTCATTGAGCTTGAGCTTGTGATTTATAGCAGGACTTGCAAAGACAGAAAAATTCATGTTATACACATAATCAAAACAACTACGGTCTTGCACACAGTCAAAAATAACGAGATAAAATCACTGGATCATTACTTAAACTTTTGCCTCAAAATCAAAAATCGAAGATATTCAAATGCGTAGACTTATCAAGTACAAACTTGAGACGGCAGATTGTGATGGATTTACGTGGTAGATTTTTTGTTTGTTTGTTTTTAAAGGGAGGGTGGGGGTCAAATGTAAGCTGTTTACAACTGTATTTCTCTCCTAGCTACCAGTTGTAACCCACAATCTCCTGGAAGAAATAAACCTCACGAACCCTTGCAAATGAAAAGTTTTAACTGGATCCTTTTGAAATTGAGAAAGCACTGCCGTAGCAGAGAGGTAGAAAGACAAAAGAATGCTGAAACTCAAGAACGAAGGAAAAGGCGGGACAGTGGTTGGTGGGGAGGGTAGAAGGGACGAAGGATGGGACAAGAAGGAACTTGAGGAACGGAGAGGTTGACAGAAGCGTGGTCACCAAGCCTTTCTAACAACAGACACCTCCATGTTAATCGTTTAGCGCCTGCATGCGGGGCTGATGCGGTTCCTAGAGTCGCTCTTGCTGCACCTAACGGGCTGATGACGCGATGGATGTTGGGCGAGGATAGCGGCAGTACTCACATGCACATAAAATGCACGCATACATGCATGCCAAACACACACCCCGCACCTGGGCACCCACGCAGATTATTCACTTTCCCCCTTTTCTCCAAATCACCAGCCTTGTTCCAAGATCTGTTATAAATCCGAGCCTTGATGTTCTTAGGATGACTTTTCCCATCTCGTGAAGCCCATACTATGACGTCATTCGGGTTTGTCTGTTCACTAACTACTGTTAAAGCCTTTCTTAGTGTAGAGGGCATTGCACGTGGAGGTGTATTTAATGAAGTGCACCTGGCTAATTAAGAAAGTCTTCAGTTTATTTCTTTCTACCTGCAAATGCACCTAAAGACACTTTATTTTAAAAGTTATCCACGAATGGCAGGGACTCAGATTGTAAATGGAAACAATCACAAGAAAAGTCCAGAAACGTCTAGAAAGTCTAGAAATGTCCAATACTGGCTTGCATAAGCGTTCGTATCTGTACTTCCAGTCAAATGAGGGGTCGTAAGGCCTATTCGCCCTGTGTATTTTGCGTCCGCTGTTACGTATGAACAGGAGATAAGAACGATCATGCAAGCCTTCCCGGGAAGTTTGGGGTTATCAATTCATTAATCCATCTTAAGTGACTGTTGCGCCAGAAAGCTTTCCAAGACTCCAGATTTGGATTCTTTGTTGAAACGTCTTTCTTTTGTTGTTTTAAAATTAGGGATGAATTTAACACCGCAAAGGCACATTGGATAAGATGTCTAGAAGCTTCCAAAATGGGCTTCTGTGCGCAGTGCATGCGTGTGGTCAGAGAATCCACGTGCGGGTAAAACGCACATTTTCTTTCTTTTCCCATCCTGTTTTTGTCCCTCAAAAGGTGATCCAGTTTAGAAACGAAAAACGTGCTACCGGCAGGTATGCTTGCAGCCACCTACCAGTGTCGTCTGCTTAAACGTTTGCACAGACGTTCGTCCACTGTGCGCTCCTCCTGCAACCCACCCTCTCCTTCCACCTCCCAGGTTTCCTTGTGTCGTCTGGACACACACTCGGTTCATTCAGCAGAGGACATTAGGCGAGGCTCGCAAGATGCGTGAATGACCAGGATGCCGCGTCCACGCGTGCTTGTCCGACATGTATAGTCCAGCAAGAACAAGCAACAGGCTTGCAAATGGCGTCTTGCTGGTCAGGAATCCGAGTGACGTCAGGTCACATGCTTCACAATATCGGGAAAAAACGATGCCAGGCACATCAAGTGACTTGGAAAACCGCGGTAATAGGATATTTTTGTTTCTTTCTAGGTAACGGGGTTTATCTTGTTTAATGATCGTTTCTCTTTAAAAATCAATGTTCTTAAAAAAAATAATCTTCTCGTACTGGGTCGCGCAATGATACACGGAGAAAATAATGAATCAACGATACAGACTTGTACTTCTTTCTTAAGCTATCCTGTTTTACATTTGGGAGTAAAGGCTTGGAAGTAAAGAAGGCAATAAATACATAGATCAGACCTAAAACTTTTCCACTGTTAGTGAGAGCTCACTGCATGACGTTTAATAGAGGGAGCAAATTTTGGGAGGAAGGGCTGACGGTATCACATTCTGACCAACCAGTGAATCTAACACACTAGTTCAAATTGTACAATAAGATACTTAAAGAAGTTTGGCCCTGCAGATTAAATACGTGAGCACGTATTGCATACCGGGGTTGCACGCACAGACCACTCAAAACACTAATGGTTTCTCTCATCTTCCCTGAAGTAAAAATTCTTCTGAATCCTAAACACTAATGATCAGCGGTATCCTGGATTTACAGACCAAACGATCTGAACCTTGTGGAAGCGCAAGGACCTGTGGGTAAAAACAACACAGAAAGACCCTTGCAGTATATCTAATATCTGGAACACACTGGACCCAACAAACCGCTGAGAAATTCTCAAAACCTTTTCTATAATAACTGAAATGTATGTGTTCCCAGTAATGGGGGGAGGAGGAAGAACCAATTGCAACTGATTCTCCCATGTTGTTGCTAACACTGCTTTCGATTGCTGCTCCCATGTTGTTGGTATTCTGCAATACGCCCAACGCTGCGCCCATATGCACGCGCTGGGGTCATGAACGGGATTTCTTAGAGTGCAAACTGGGTTCCTAATCCTTGGGCTAGCTATCCGCGTCATCTAGAGCGCCCCTGGGAGTAAATACGTCATTCGGGATGGACAGATTCTTTCCCAATCTACGACAGAATAAAACCCAATAAAGGAAAATAAAATCTCTTATAATGAAGAACGTTCTCTCATTTTCTTTCATTTGGCATTTGTTGAGGCACCTCTTCCTCTATCTTGTAATGAAATTTTCTAGAATGTTTTAAATATATTTCAGGATGGTACCGTTATTAATTTTTAATAATTTTAAATTGTTAAGTTTTGGTATTAGTTATAGAACAAAGAAGACAGACGGTTTCTTTAGGATGGAAATAAGCTGAAGCAGGAACGGGGATAAGAAGGCTATAGTGTGTTTTACCAGAATATTACATTTACTTTACACTGAAAAAATTAATTACCTTTTTGTTCTGAGGTTGAATGCGTTATTTTGATCAGCATCACTGGGCTGATGTGTGTCTGATAGTAGCCGGGTATTGTGCATTGATCCCCTTATTGCCAAGATACGTTATAGCCAGTCCCACCCGTTTGTATTTGTATTTTGGTTTTTGTGCCCAGCTCTGCTCCGCCGTGTACCCAGAGACATGCGGAGCCATCCAGGAACCGCTCAACCAGCGACACCTGGCGGCTGCGTATCCGGCACCATCCGGATATTGTTTGTTGGGTGGGGTGTATCTCATTCTCACAATCACCTTCTTCCGAGAACAGGCCTTTCGTGCTTTGAATGAATGAAAAATGAGCAGATTGAAAGCTTAGCGAAAGGTTTGAAAGTTAATGCTCAAACTTTACGC
Organism: Lanistes nyassanus; assembly: GCA_004794575.1. Classification (NCBI taxonomy): domain Eukaryota; kingdom Metazoa; phylum Mollusca; class Gastropoda; order Architaenioglossa; family Ampullariidae; genus Lanistes; species Lanistes nyassanus. The sequence goes on from SMGT01014165.1 coordinate 208,954, forward strand.
CTGCACGCATCCATAGAGAAGGAACCAGAAAAGAATGACGGGGGTGAGGGAGCGAAAAAAGAGTTCCCCATGCATGCGTGTGGGTGCTAGGTGTTTTTGTTAAAAACTGGAGAAACAACCAGGACTTATTTCACAGTCTTTAGCATTACAGTACGCATATTACTTAAGCTGCAGCAGTTTCTTGATCAATCTCTCAAGGTCGATCTCATAAATAACACATCAGAAAGTTATTTGTTGCTGCGTCCACGTCTTAAACATACTGCACACTTGGACACTAACTCCTTGCCCCGTGCTATCAACAGCAAAGTTAAGGCAAATAAGTCCAGGTCACCGGTTTCGGACCGAATGAGTCAAATGAGCCAGTGAGATGCAAATTAAACAATGGTGATGACATTGCGATTAAGGAACAAGAGGCAGTTGTTTGTTCTGGACGCTGAGCGAGCAAAGAGGACGGGGTCCTTTAAGCTTTGCGCAGACATCTGGTTAGCTCTGCCAGGCCACTAATCCAGCGCCATGTGGGAGGAAGTGCGTAGGAGTGGATCAAAACGAGGCTAAATGGAGGGGGCACCAGCTGGGGGGGGGGAAGAGAAACACACAGGAAAAAGGATAGGGGTGATGATGGTTTTGGCGAAGGGGATGTCGAGACGGGTACACGAGCGATGGGCGAGTGAGAAAGGAAGGAATGGAGGAAGAAAGGGGAGAGGAAGACAGGAGGGGTGCGATAGAGGAGAGAAAAGGAGGTAAGAAGGCGGAGTATAGAGAGAATGGAAAGATGTTTAGGGGGAGGGAGTAAAAAGAAAGAGACGGGAAGGAGAGAGCTGCATGTTCTGCTGACATCTGACTGATACAGCTAGGTTTGACAGATTTAGCTCCCTCCCCCAGTTTAGTGCATCTAAATTATTTTTTTAAATTGGCGCATGTGTGTAATTAACCCTAGTTTGCAGATGTGTGTAATTAACCCTAGATGGCAGATGTGTGTAATTAACCCTATATGGCAGATGAAAAGCAGGAGCGATAGTTCTGAGATGTAGGCCTGATGCGAACGTTGAATGCACACTGACCCAAAGAGTCACTCTCCTGCATCTCACGGTCACTGCACGCACTCTCGTTTCGGTTGAAAACGCACACACGCATGCGCATGCTGCAGTCGCAGGTCTTGGCTGTGCAGCAGGCATCGGCTGCGACGTCAGTGGGGGTCACAGAGAAGCGGTCCATTCGGACTTCGACCACTCCAGTACTTGAAACGTCCTGGGGAAGTAAAAGTCAGATCATGTGTAAAACAACTTTAGGATTTACAACATTTACCACAATATTGTTATAAGGCTATGTTTATCATCTGAGGGGTTTCTTTGTTTCTTTCTTTGTTTCTTTCTTTCTTTCGACACTGCACCCTCATCAAGAGCACCAACACCACTACTACCACCACACCACCACCTCCAACACCACCACAAACACGGCTTCATACAGCGCTTTGCTGTTTCAGGACTTTTGCCAACTGCTGCATGGAAGCAGTTTTTTTTAAAAGAACAGTAAGGAGAACTTCGTCAAACAAATCCAGGTAGAAGAATCTTTGGCAACACAGACTTAGGCACATGCTTTCAAGCGTACCCGACCTCTGACCTTAGCGCGTCTCTGTACAACAAGCACTGATTCAGTGCGTGAAAACAGCCTCTGCTCTTGATGCATTTTAGTAAAAGGTTCCGTGCACAGTAAAAATGCCAACACAGAAATGTCTTCCGTGATTAGCAGAAATGAACCAAGAAATAAATTTTAAAAAACTGCAACCAGAACGAGCAAAAAAAAAAAAGTTAGCAAACCACGAGCAAGAATGTTGTAAAGCGGGAGAAAGTGTCAGAAGGGAAAATTATTTTCAAGTTTGATAATGCTGACAAAGTACAAAAAGAAGGGGAAAAAAGAGAAACAACTTCCTCACCCACAAATCCTGCACGGATTGTGTCTGTTAAAGGAATACGGAAATTCCTTTGTCTTTGTTACGTTGTGGAAAGTTTTCCCAGCGCTATTGTTAAAGAACTTTGTATGTTCTCATATCAATGTAACTTTTCATTCAAGAAAGTTGACAACGTTAGTGACGCAGAAGTAGAGATAGGAGTAAGAGACGTCATTTTTCATTATCAAAAACGCCTAAGACTCGGTCTTCTCCAGCCAATGAAAAGACAGAAAGTTTGGTTGACAGGGGAGACGAAGAGATTTCGGGGGAAGTTTAACGTTTTTCCAGGACTCTAGCGAAAGGCAGCGAGAGGTGTAGACGTGTTAATGGTTTTGTGAAGCTCTAATGGTCAACTGTTGCTATACGTTTCTCGCTGTAGCCTAATCCCGTATAGCAATCTATCTAACTATTTGTGGTATAACTGTATCTGCTAGTTTCTCGTCGTGGGAAGATTTTTTTGTGTGCTTCCACGGCGAGGCATTTTTGTCAACTTTCTCGTGTTTGGAAAGAGACAAGAACGTTGCTGGGCCATCGATGGGTAGATGACCCAACTGTGTAAGCAGACAGTATTACATCTCTGTGTTCCTGCAACTCGATATTATTAGTCTAGTAGTAGACTGTGAGTCAGCAGACAAGAGAAAATTTCCACTAGTTAGAGATAGGACGTTCCTCTAGATCAGAAATCTACGAGGAGCAAGGAGTTTTACCTGTGACGGTTGGTCAAGGACACTCCAGGGGCACTTAACCAACTCTCTATTACGTTGTTCATCCTTCGGATATCCAAACGAGAACCAGGTCGAACTGTTGTGAATCTCCGACGGAGGCGTAGCTGGGTCTTCAGTTCACCTCCAACCTTGCATCCTGTTCTTCCTGGAGTTACGCTCTACAGACCGGACTTCGCGTCTCTGCATTCCGAGTCTACTGTCAGATACTGTCTTCTAGGTACGGACTACGACCCCGGACCACTACTGAGTGTGAACTTACACTGCGTTGATTATTCTGTTCCTGTTGGATTATAATCTACGGCAAGCAGTCTTTACGAATTGTATTAGTTTAATTGTACACTGTTTATTTCACTTCCTGTTCTGAGATTTGTGACACACCTAAGTTTACTATTATTACACACACACCCACGCACTTTTACATCTTTGTTCATCCACCACTTTCTTTCCTCTGCTATCCTTTTAATGTTCGTAGTTCAATAAATGTGTTAAATTATCTGGTCGTGTCCCTTTTGATTGAAAAGGAGGGTTAGCTCTAGGGGATTAAATTCTTATCTCTTCCCTAAACTCCAGCTCACCCGATAAAATACTACAGTCTTCGACTGGTAAATACTCAAGTAACAGTACTTAGAAAAACTGAAAAGTTCATCCGACTCTCCGTCGCTGGCGCATACAATTTTCACACCACCCAAGAAAAGAAAAGGAAGACAAATTACAACGAATGAACTCGCTACAAAACTTGCTGTTAGACTGTTACAGCCTCTTCGATACGAAGGTGTTGTGCACTCCATTTTCCACAGCAGGTTGAACGTGTTTACGCCAGGCAAACAAGCGAAGACCCATTGAAGCTGAGTTTTAGCGTAATGTCCACGAACTTGATCCTTTCGCATTCTTAGACAATTGAAGATGGCGGAAGTCAGCTGACTGTAACCTTGACGTTGCTAGAAGGAGTTCTCGTTTCTCGTTTGCATATAACTTCATTCCATGCAAAGAATCCATTCAAAGTGTCAATAGATTGACCAAAACCATCGTTGTTTATGGAAACCCCATCCCCATTACAAAGAAAGGAAGGAGAGGATGGTCACTGGCAACTGCCAGTTTTATCAGATAATGCCAAAAGCCAAATCTGCATGAGTTGACTCTCGATCCGCATGTCAGGGATAATCCCAGGTGCTAGGAGATCTGCCCTGCTGAAGGTTACTTTCCTTCCCGAGTATCGAACTGAAGCTACACGCTGAGCTATATTATTTCTTTGTCTGCTTGCTTCTTCAAGGTTATGTCTTTTTGTCCAGTCATTCCTCCCTTAAGCCGTCGACTTCCACGCTTTAGCAGTCAGCTTTGCAATAAACTGAGGACACTGACCACGTGATAGGGTCTCCCACGACTGCAATTAAATGTATGGCTACCACCTCTTTAAACAGTATCCGGATAATGTATTAATGAGAAATTCCGTTGTTTGATTTCAAGATTACTTAAAGTAAAAAAGAAAAGAATTGTGTGTCTACGCATGATGCGAGCATGTCATCATGTAGCTCCCTCATAAATTGAAACCGTCGCAGAATCCTACAGTGCCCGCAGCTAGGAGAAAAACAAATTCCATCTCATATAACTGACAGGCTAAAGAATTGAACACGGGGAAGGGGGAGGGGCCAGGTGGTCCCTGACCTTTCATGGCAGTGAGAACATCGCCAGGAGTCTGGAGATTTCGAGGGGACTGGAAAGGATCAGATGATCAACAAAGAGGCACCGCAAAGTGGACACAAGAAACATTCCAGCAGCAGACTGGTTCCATTACGCAGGTGCGCCCCGCACGACACATCATCGATGGCATGACCTTGGCAACTTGCATTTCCTACCGAGGTTTCTAAATTTTATGTTTTTCCTGGCTTGCACACAGTCAGGATTTTCCTTCCGTTTTTTCTCCTTTTCATTCTGCTTGTACCATGGTTTTATGTTTTATATGGACGCTGAGTGTACGAGGTGATACCGACACATGCACGTTTTTTCAGAGATGACTCTTTCAGGGATAATTCTATCTGTATAGTAAAGGAGATGGAAATGAAACATTTTAACCCTCATTCTAAAGAAAAAAAAATTAAACTTAAACTTAAATTAAATACAGATCCCGAATTCTGATCTTTTGATGTGCTTCCTATCAGGCATCGTCTGGCAAACATCAATCTGTGTGATATTTACCTTTTTATTAGTGCACCTTCCTATAATCCACCTTTTTACCTATTTACCTTTTCAGTTATCTTAATATCTGTTTTTCACAACGAAACTAGAAAAATGTGAGGGTCTCTACACTCCTTTTAGTTATCGAAAATTCCCCTCTCCCCGAATATTTATTTCATTTTGGACAGTGCCTTCGAAATCAGCTTAAAAAGAGCAGATGACTGCAGATAACACATTGATCATTATCATTATAATTCACATTATAATACTCATCTTCGCTTTATACTGACACTTATTATCCGATGTGATGACACGTGTTTATTATTTCATGTAAACTGAAAACCAGACCACGAAAAATGCCTAAACAGAATGCAGTTTTGACAAGGTAGGAAGTGCTAACAACAAGGTTTGAAAATCTTAACCTTTTAATAATTTTCTTGAAATTCTAGGAAACACGGAAAGAGGACGGGATAGGAAGACTTAGCAAGAGAGAAAGAACGCGAAGAAGCGACCGACAGATCAAAACATTTCATGCTGACCTTGAGGAAAGAAGAGATGATACAAAAATCTACACAGGCTAAATATTCTTGAATGTTGAACAAATATTCTTGTCACTAACACTGAATTATCCTCCACATCATTATGAGTACCTTTCTAATTGTTTAACGACGATCGTTAACTGGGTTATCGTCACATCCAAACGGCTAATTAGCCATAGAGACAAATTGTTTTACGTAAACATTTTTCCCGTTTTGTAGTCATGATTTCTGCAATGACCCTTTCATTAAGGGTTGCTCCTTCACTTACCTTTATCATCATCCCGAGGAAAAAGAACGTCAAAATGTAGTAATATCCAGACATTTTCGGCTCTTGAAAGTCAGTAAGATAAACAGCAAAGTACTGCGATGAACCGCTGGGATGAACAGAAATATTCTTGTTGAATTTCGTGGACAGAACCCGCAAAGGCTGGGTCCCTGTCTACGCGCTCACGCTGAGTCAACTGGGAACAAGTTCAGAAGGCAAGCTTCTAACACAATTGACTGTTTGTTTACTTTTCTTAACGAAGTGCATGCTACACAGCTTCTTTACGCTCAAGAAAAAAGGGCCTTTCCTGGCTCGAAATGAGAGTTCACCTTTCTACAATACAGAAACAAGACGTTGGAAGAAAAGAGGGAAGTGTGAGCCTGGTTTTTGATGGACTTCGATCACTTGGCCCGTTGCACTAGCCTCCTTTTTCCTGTCCGCGTGTGTGACGGAGACTTAAATACTACGACGCGTCTCTTTCTCCGAGCAAACACGCGCAAACGTGACAGCGCGCGCACGCTTTCTTGCGCGCCAGACGACAGAAAGTGCTGCGAGCACTCTGCAACGCCCCGAAAGGTTTGCTCTTGGCGGGAACTAGCCGTTTAGGTCACTCAAAGGAAGAGCTTTACTGCTCAGGTGTGTTTCCAGGTAAATTTCTTTCGCATTGCGTCGGAACAGATGTGCGTAGAGCGCTGCGAACTGTGTGGTTTGGGGCCCTCCCACACGTTAGGTGTCAAGTTGGTCATTGTTAAATTCGTGCGCCCATGAACGGACCATGCAGGATGTTAATTTGTCCAAGTAAAGTAGTAGATCCCCGTACGTCCCATGATACTTACCAACACCGTACATTATAAGGAATTCAAATGACTGAACATGCTTGAATTTTATTCAAGTGCCATATCATGTAGGGATTGCCCCTTTGGGAATATTCGTAAATACAGAATAGCAGAACAGTTATTTAAAATGTCACAAAAATATGATAGAGAATTTATTGTTTGAAGATCCTACAGAGCGCTTTGCCTCTGTCACAATGTATTTCTGAGACACCCGGAATCATGAACATAGTCTCAAAAATTACTGTAAGCTGCTGTTAGTTAATTGACTCAAGAGAAAAGGAGCTTCAATAGGAAAAATATGTTATATTAAAAAGAACAAAAATGTTATTAGAAAGTGTAATAAATGACTAAAACCTGTTGCTGAATATAATGGTAACGGTTCGATCATGCGTTTGACCAATAACACGCAACCATCATGTGGCATAAGAAAAACAGATTAGAACGATTTATGTGTGCGTGTGGAAAACTTAATCGTTTAAAGGTGTTGACTGGTGCAGCTAATGTTTGATGTGTTATCTCCTCTCTTTCGGCGATAATATGCATGCATAACCCTCGTGTGAGAACCGATGTTTTTGTTAGCGTGTTAGTGTGTGCGTGTGAGTGTGTGTTAGTGTGCGCATGGGTATATGCACGCGAGTGTAGCTACAGGTACCCGTAGGTGAGCAATACGTCATACGTCAGCACACAAAAGAAAAGTTGAAAGTCAGAGAACTTTCATCCATAAAAGAATTACCTGGAGAGAGCCGAGGAAAGTTAAGGAAAATACTTCTAGCTCTCAAGTTTCATCGGACCTTTGTGAACATCAGGAATATATACTGCTCAGAAAGACTGAAAGACTATCCGCACCGCGAGCGCAGACGACCGAGAAGCGAGTGTGCAATTCCCACCGACTTGGGGGACGCACGCGCAGCGTATCAAGGGCGCTGAGCATACGCAGGCCGTTTGCTAACCACAACAGTTAATTATAGGTCAAGTCATGACGTCTACACAGAGCCACTTCTTATAGTTACAGTGAAGAGGCAAATCCATGCTGATCGATAGCTGAGTGGTAAAGACATTGGACTTCAACGTTGAATCTAACGTTCGTTACACTTCCTAGCTCACGCTTTTTTATATTTATTTATTAAGGGGCGATGGGTGCGGTTAGGGTTTAGTATTAGATAGGGCTTCTGTTGTCATGTATGAGTTGAAGCAAGTTTTAAGTCCGCAAGCATACGTTAAGCGAGATGAAAGGTGGGGTGTGCATGCGTGCCCCAAATCGATGGAAATTTCAGACTCACGACCTGGACGCCACAATCAACGTCCAGAAGGTTGACAGGTTTGTCGTCCTTTCAGCTTTACGTACTAGAACCACCACAACCAACACACTCAGGCGGCAGCTGCGAGGAGCCAGCAACGTCGCCGTCAGCGGCCATCAGACAATGAGAAAACAGTTGCGTGAGAAAACAGTTCTGTGGCTTGAGTGGTGGAGCGCTTGCTGGTCGACCCTACTGTCGCCCTATTCCTATATTTTGTTTACCCTGTGTTCAAGGCGTCCTGCAGTGCGACTTATCCTGATGCCGGCTCATCGCATTGCTCGGCTGGCCAGGCCCCGTTGTCATCTGGCTTGGACATGTTAGCAGTGGGCCAGAGTTCTCTTTACAGATGTATCCCACCTTGCCAGATCGTTTTCCGTTGGCAGAATCCGCGTCTGGAAGCGACAGAGTGAGTGTTATCAAGATGCTGTTCGAAGGGGGTTTGTTGGCGGGTCCATCGTGGTTTGGGGATGAATAGGCATGGCCTACAGAATACCCCTGCACCGTATGCAAGGCAGCCTCACTGACTTTAGGGATGACATTCTACGGCCCCTCGTACTGCCAGCGCTGCAGGCAAAGGACGAGGTGGCATTCTGGACAATGACAATGCCAGACCACACAGACCTCGGGTCGTCATCACCCTCCTGCAGCACCAGCAAGTGACTCGCATGGACTGGCTTTCAAATTCACCGGACCTAATCGAGACCCAGTCAGATGTGCTGGGCCATCGTCTACTTGAAATATTATAGTATCCCTATGGTAATGTAGAGTGTCGGTGGAATGCACAGTTAATGTAGTACAAGGTAGCATTCTGTGGCATCATATAAAATTTAATCACTGCTGATTCTTAGCAGATGCCATGAAGTGAATCAAGTGGTAATTCATAATCTGGTCTTCGAGTGTGTTCTCTAATGGTCTGAACGTTGAGGTAGAAACCACGTTCGAGGACTTGGTTGTGTGAAACTTCCCGTCTGCTCTTCCACTCAAGAAGGTGATTGTACGACGCGTTCTTTCCTTATATTTCAGGTACACGTTCACAAGCCGATAGTCATAGTCACTAGAAATATTGTTGTTGTTGTTGATGATTTGGGAGGGAAAGTGCTTCCACCTCGCGGTGATTTCGCACTGGGGTGGGGGGTGGGTAGTGGGCTTGGGGAAGGAAGGGGGAGGGAAGAGGGCCGTGGCTTGGTGCTCTGGACTGGTGGTGGCTATGTGGTCACTTTCCTGGCGCGGCTGGAGGAAGGTGGCTGCCTGTGGCTTGAATGGTGGAGCGCTTGCTGGTCGACCCTACTGTCGCCCTATTCCTATATTTTGTTTATCTCTACCTTGGTGTTCGCCTTTTACTTTTTAGTGCTGTACAGTTTACGCTTGTCCTATGGTTTACTTGGTGTATTTTAATGATTAGAAATATTGCTGGGCCATCCAAAATCATAAATCAGTGGCCCGACGGCAGATTTATTTTGGCCGGCTGCTGCAGGCGTTAGTACTAGCGCCTATCTGCCCGATGGCCGGGATGTACTGCATGCATAGCAGCATATAAATAATTTAAAAGAGCATCATTTGCCAAATTAAGAGCCCTCCCCCTTAAAAAGACAATTTTTTCATGATTCTTCAAGGTCGTAATTGACTACATTTTGTCTATTATCTTAAAAAATCTGCTTCCAACAGAGACTGTCATACAGCAAAACAACAATAGCAGCAACAACGACATGGACTTGAAAACATGGCTTTCAAAAGTTACTAAACGGGCTAGCTAAAAGTTTGGAACTTTTCCCGTCCCTGATTGCAGGACACCACACATCACTTTTTAACTGCTCATAAACTTAACTATAGTCATACATTACTCCCTAAGTAATATTTTCGCAATAGCAAGAATAGACATACGATAGGAAATCAACACAAAATTTGCGAAGAACAGTTAAGGCTGTTTCAACTTTCAAGTCATCTGAACACCATCGCTTACAAAAATAGTTTTAATCGTGCTTCTCGTAGGACATGCCTTCTGTTGTCCGGGCAATATCAGCGAAAGTAGTTTACTGACACAGTTGTTCTGCGATAGCTTCAGAATGTGTCTTTTACTTAGCCTATAAAAATATTTCAAGAGTTCCAGACAGTGAGAACCATCGAACAATGGAAGGCCAGACACCGTTTAACGTGCATGTCAAGAGAACACCGGAGATCAGAAATGTTAAAACATCCATTACAAGGGGAAATCACTCCCAGTTGATCGTAGCTCCTTCCCACCCGAGATTTTCTCTGTGGAAAGCGTTGTCCGTTTCAAGCCACGTCTGCAACGGCCGGAAGTATTCGAGCAGAGCGGACGCTGAGATTTCAGGGGAGCCTGTCATTTGTTGCAGTGCTACCTGCCACGGTCGGCTGGCGCCGAGTTCTAGAAGTCTTCTGCAACAGTACAATGGTAGGTTCAGAGCGAGAGGCCGACTACCCCGCCATTGGTTTATTTAATGTTAGTGACGACACTCAGTCACCCAAGACGCTTCCTCACGCAATTCCGTATGTGTGCGTGCTTGCATGATTGTGCGCGTGTGCGATGCCGTGCCTCATTTTATGTTCGCCTGGGCTTGAATTAATACTTGAATCTGTATAGATTCCTGCCTGCCTGCCTGTCTGCCTGCCTGCAGGCCTCCTGTAACCGTCTGCTGACTGTTCGACTGGTCTGTCCATTTTCCACTCCCTCCGTCTTGAAATCACGAAGCCCTCGTCATATTGTACAGTTTCCTCTAACTTACGCTTGTAATTTTACCTCCACGTGAAATGATTAGAGCTTAACAAATACATGTACATTATTTTAACAAAGCACATTTGATGAATGACACAAAACAGGTTCATTGAGTTACACAAAGCACATTCGATGAATTGCACAGAGCACATTCGAAATATTACACATCTGATGAGTTGCACATTCGATGAAATACACCTAACAACACAAAGGCTATCAGTATGTTAGCACTAAATCCCCACAGTGGTAACCTAGCAACCAGGTTTGGAGGAGAGAGAGAGAGAAAGAAGTGAAAAGAGAGGGAAACGTCAGCGAATGTGTGCATGTAGTGTGCGTGATCAAGTAAAAGAAATGGGGTGGGAGAGACGAAAGTTAACACGGAAAGTTGAACATTGTTAGTCAGGTGAAAATAATGGAAACTGACTTGAGTAGGAGCCCGGCCCGTGGCGCGCGGTAGAAGTCGCACTCATGCAGGTAACCTCTGTGGTTGCTGGCATCACACATGGTTTTGTAGAACTGGAACTGTACCACTGTGCTCACGAAGTAGCTGAAGACGTTTAAAAGCAAGAAACTAGGCCCACTGTCATTCGCGAACTATTACATTTCCACATATCATCGGTGCCGTGGACATTGTTTTGTGTGAGTTGGGTGGGTTTTAATGTTCTAAAGCTTGTTCTTTCTTTTTATTCTTTCCTTCCTTTTTTCTTTCTTGCCTTTCTTCGTTTCAGCAGTTTGCTTGCGTTCTCATTTTCAAAAATAGCAGACACACTTTAATGCTGAGGGAATTACATGATCTGAGAAAACTGATTCCCACCTACCAAATATACGGCGCGTTGCTGGGTATATGGAACTTAGAACCTGGATCAAAGTCCCGCTCAGATCGGGGTATAGGTGCACGCACGCCCTGGAGATCCAGTCTGCAGCGAAAACAGGCGGTCATTACTTTTTGGCTTTAAGTTAATATCCTGGGGGTCGGGGTGGGGTGCATGCGACCGTCGCATATCTTATCTACACGTAAAGGTCTATATACAGAGTAAATGGGGCTTGCAATCGCTTTTACGAGCAGAAGACAGATACGAATGCTCATACAACCCAGTCGATAAAAATGTCACATGCCATACAGGTTAACGTCTAAGCAGCCGGTTAAAAGCAGTCTGTACCCCAAAACGGTTGAACAGAGACAGAAATCTTAAAAAATAAAAGGTTGTCTTCAATGGCTGAAATCAGGAAAGACCACATTTCATTTTCCCCTTTTGGTTACAGATTTATTAGAACACCAAAGAGCTGTATGTCAAAGAATGTTTATAAATTATAAACAGCACACTTGGAGTGCAAAGTAGTTGCCTAATGCATCCTATCACTATTAAGCTCGCCATAGAATTCGTACACATGCAAGATATAATTTCAACAACAACCATGAAAAGAAATGCACAAGACAGAAAATAAAATAGGAAGAGATTGGTCCTGTTGTGTAAATATCCATAAAGTGAGGGTGTAAATCAGAATGGCTTCCCTTTCCTTCTGGTTATGGGAGAAGATAAGACAGAACCGCACCTCTAAAGATATCTGCTAAAGAGTTCTAAATTTATGGACAGAAAAGATTTTTGCCTCAGAGATCATTAAAAATGTTGTGTTTTTTTTGCATCCTCCTTTGGGATGGGGGTGGGGGGGGGAATACCTCAGTTGGTAGAGCTGCGGACTAGCAGTTGGTAGGTTGCTGGTTCACATCCTGATGTGGCCAAAGATTATTTTATGAAGGTATACATTGTGCAAACTCCATTCGGCCACTTCCTGCATATTAAACTGTCTGTCCGCACTGGCCATCATACTGAAGCTATCAGTCTGGTGGTTCTTTCAGTGCACACCTTAGTAATAGGACCCCATCCCCCCTCTGGTCCACTGTCCTGATATGCACCCAGTTTTGGATGAAGATCCTTCGTTTTAGTACAAAGTGAAAGGTTATGTATTTTAAAGAGCAGGATACTCCCTTAAAAATCTCATTTGTTACTAAGAACCAGCCTATGATGTTACAGACATGTTTCAAAGGTTTCTGATTCGAATCCAGGAATGGCCAAAGATTAAATCCTGGAGTTAAGCATTATGCAAACTTCATAGGCCTCCCCCGAACATTAAAACTATCCGCACTGGCTAGCTTACTGCAGCCTGCTGGTAGCTTCAGCGCATAGCTTACTAATAGAACCCCTTCCCCAACCCACCACCCCTAACTGTGCGAAAACACCATGAGGTTGAAGCACTGTCCCTCTAAAATGACCAGCCTCCATTATAGGCTTGAATAGTGTACCTGAGTTGCCACCAGTCGCGGTTGTAGGTGTTGGGCGTTGTGGCATTACTGAACACATTCCAACGCCACCTGTCGACTAACAGGCCAAAGGGGAGGAAGGCGATTTTAACCAGGGCGATCTTCATCAGGTCGTTTATAGACTGTTCTGCGGTAGGAAATAGAAAAGACAAAAAATGAAAATTGTCAGTAAAGTTATTCCAAGTACACTCCGCATATCAATGACTGCAAACACAGTTTGAAGTTTGTACTGTTCACGGTTACCCACCACACCACTGCTTATTGTCTGTGACAATACTTGTTTCGCTTCGATGTGTTGTCATTATACCTGCCCCCCACCCCTATCGCCCACGACAGGTACCAGCAAACTGTCTAGTGGCTCGCGACCACCTTGAGATTTATTTACATAAACACGGCATTAGAGTGAGTTCCAAAAGTGGAGCTTAATACAGCATGGGTGGGAAGGAGACCCCCCGGCGGGACTAGTAACTAAATATGAAATTAAACCATAAAAAACTAGACCGTCAGTATTTATATAGAGGTTCACTGCCCGAAAATGCATCTGCGCACGGAGGAAGTGCGCGCATTTCGGCGTCACTGCCGACATTTGTCGTTCACGCACAAAAGACGTGCGTGTCCCCCTTGCATTCCGACAATTCTTATATATATAATGGCTCATTTCGTGTCTCTTTTCAATGCGTAGAATTAACTGTAAAATCTGTTTATTTTCCGCAGTGCATGGAGAATATACGGACGGAAAATAAACGCAAAGAAACACGCAAGAAGCTTGCCACAGGAGGTGGGTTTGTTTTTGGCATTACACCGCTGATGAAGCACGGACGGGTCAAAGGCTGCTGTGCATTGCCTATACGCGAGAGTTGGGACGAGAGCTAGTCAGTAATGTCTGATTTTCATTTCGTGTTTATAGTCTTTTACGTTGCAGTCTAGCATTTCGCGCGACCGGGGCCTGTGGACAGCCCCGATGTACTCACTGTAGTCGTCCTCATCCGAGCTCTTGGTCTCCAGGCCCAGGGCCCTCTGGTGTTTGCGGGACTTCACGGACAACGCGATGGTGTCGCCGATGGCTTCGTGGAAAGCGCAGTTGGCACTGTCCCGGTACAGGGGGGGCAGGTGGGCGTAGGCCATGAAGTACTCCACGTGACCCATCTCGTGGTGAATCGTCTCCAGGTAGGAAGTAGACACTTCCGCGCACATTTTGATGCTGCAAGTCATAAGATGGACGACGGTTGAAAGAAAAAAGCACCTAAGGAAAAACGTTTCAACACAGAAAGATTTTTCCCAACGTCTAGTGGACCACAGATTTATCAGCATACCATTCTGTAATAAGATTATGGCAAAAGACAGAAAATTATTTGCTGACGACGAGGTAATCTCTTACCGGAAGTCGTCTGGGCCAGACATATCGTTGGCGGAAGCATGGCACTCCACATCCCGACCTCTGGGCTTGACAAACATGGACTTCTCCCAGAACGTCTTGGTCATGTTAAACAAACCTATGGACGTGAAGAAGTCTTCCGCCAGGCGAAAAAGTCCTAGCACGTCGTATTTACGTCTCAGAATACGACTCGCAGATGAGAAATCTCGACCGACCTCCGGGTAAGGTATTATCAGAGGATAGACATTCTCCCAGTTCTGCGCCCACATATTACCTGTGATGAAAAGTCAGATACCTTATACATAGGAATGTGAATGAATTAATCATGAGAAAATTGCCTTGGACTACGTCAATTTCCAGTATGGGGATGTATTACTGGACAGAAAGTTCTTGTTAATCTAGATTTTTTCGAAAGCAAAAATCTAAATATAAAGTTGGGATGAGTGAAAGTGTCAGATCAGAAATAAATGGTTTATGATGAGTGACATCAAGAAATTGGACTCCACAAGTTTAACTCTTGTATGGGCACAAACAACGAAGAAGAGGCCTATGGCTGAAGTCTTGTGTACAAAGCGCCATGCATGCTCTTCTCAACAGAGGAATGTAATTCACATGCACGGGAAGGCTTTCTTAGTAAAGTCGCCGAAGTGACGTAGAGCTTAATGTATGGTCGAATGTGCTCTAGACAAAAACTCGGATTACGTACACCCAAGGCCTGTTCTATTTCCGTTTAATGTACCGGCACCTTTGGATTTCTTTCTCTGGAGGAGGGACTTAGTGGCGTTCTATACAGAACCATCTGGGAGAACAGTGGCCAGACGCACGAAGAACCGACAGACCCATAGCTCGATGCCAAGGCCTTGTAGGCAGCTGCTTAAGCATTTTAATGACAACGATGAGTGCAACTGTTTGATCAAAATGCGTGAACACCCCCCACGCCCCAGATAGAGCTTTAGCGGTTTGTCGTGAATCCGGCCCCAGGAGGAGGCAGACGAGGTGGCTGACCTAAAAGATGTGCAGCGATGGTCCCGTCCTTGCCGACCACGTGTGGCCCGTAGTGCAGCTTCAAGCGGCGCCTGACGTAGGCGTGCAGCTGCAGGTACAGCGGGCGCAGCTGTAGCCACAGTCTGCTGCTCATGGCCTCCAGGTCATCACTGTCGAAGAAGAGCTCCTTCCTCCACGCTTGCCCGAAGTCCGTGAACCCTGTGCACGAAGCGCTTTCACTGCACGGGGTCTCGCTACACACACTTCGCAGTGAAGAATATCTATATCCTTCTTACCTAGCGCACTGAAGGCGCCAGTTTAGTATTTAATACTCAAAACTGCCTGTGACGTCTTAATTTCCCTTCATAAAATCTCAAATTCCTATCTTTTTTCCCATGCCTGAGCTTGGCCATAGCAAATTAAAAACATTTTTTTCATAGTTATCCCATCATCTACAGTACTTTGCCTCCAAAGAGTTTGCGCCCCTTGTTCGCAAAAAAACGTGTTTGCCTATACATGTACGCATACCACACTATGTCTGTGCATGGCAAATTATCTCTCGTTTTTTCATTCTTTTTCTTTCAACACTACTATTGTATAAATCTCTTTGTGTTAATGCAGCATTGCAGGCAGCCTACAGGTACTGTTCAGCAAAAATCCGATCAGCAATACAGCTTTTCATTGGTTTCACTAATGTGTCCCTGAATTGTTGTATGAATTGAATAAAATTATTTTAAACCTTATCTACAATACAACACGTCACAACGAAAACAATACAGCAAAATCTGGGATCTTGGATGGGAGGCGGACGGGAAACGGCCTGTGACACTTCGAAGTCGATCTCTTCACTCACCATTCTGCCTGGCTCCTTTGTTCTGGAGATCAACAAACCGCTTGTACAACTTTCTAATGGGTCTCCCGGATGCATCCCGCCATTTCTTCCAGTACACCAACAAGCGCTGCGGGTCCTCTGACTGCGCCATGATGTTGATGACGTCAGGCTCAAAGGGGAGGCAGCTGTCCTTGTGCCTGTCCTTGAGGGCGCTCTTACCGTGGCGGTCGTTGCCCACGCACACCTTCGCCGTGCTGTACAGCGTTTCCATCTGGGACTGGATCCCCCTCAATTCGCTGTTGACGAGAATGCAGTTTTCATGTCTCACCAGCTCATGGCTCACGATAACCAAGTTATGTGGGTCATAACTACATCATTCAGCCATTCTCCTTTCTGCTGCTTGTTTAAAATCGCCTTCCTCCCCTTTGGGCTATTAGTCAACAGGTGTCGCTGGAATTTGTTCAGCAATGTCACAACACCCAGCGACTGGTGGCACCTCAAGAACGGGTATATTGAACCCCCTAAGAAACTGTTGGAATTTCTTCAAGGAATAAAGACAAAATCAACAGAAATTGGTTTCATATGAAAGCCGAGCACTTTAGCTGTTAGACTGTATAGCACGGAATGCGTATTTTTAAACGCTATCGTTTAAAAAAAGATTTTAAAAACGTGACACAGGTCCAATTTAGATAACCACGCTGGTAAAATGTACCACTGTGGGTGATAAATGGGACCTAGGTACATTTTACACGATATTGTTATCCGATGATTACAAGGAAGATTTGATACTTTCTGTTTCAAAATACACACGCTGGTAATATCAAGCATTCACAAGCAAGAAACTTAACTGGAACAATAAAAAAAACACTCAACCCATAAATATGCTTAAATTTATTAATATGAAAACAAGAGCTTTTGCTGCCAAAAATCATAAGAACAATTTTTTCTAAAAAAATTTTTGCTGTCAAAAAAATCATGAAGGAGTTTTTAAAAAGTGCTTTTTCTGCACCCAGAAAATAAACATCAAAATAACAGGTTATAAAAAGGTGCATTTTGTTTAGACCCAGGAACGGCTATTTTCAAATCGTCTCCTCTCTGTCCAAAAAATGCGCCATACTTTGAAACTTTCTTCACTGACAGAATAAGATTTAAAAAATGCTATTTCACACACGGAAAACAGCAAAGAGAAAAAAAGCACTTTGGGACCGTCCTAACTGTGCCTCACAGCTGTGCCCAAAACCTCTGCATTCCTTAAAACTTTCCTAACTGGCAGAATTTGGGAAAATAGAATCGCTAACTGTTCCTGGAAGAGAACCTGTCTCTGTTTAAAGGAAACAAACTGTATCCAGTATCCCATATATGAATAAACCACCCCACAGCAATCCTGGAAACTGTCCTTGCTATGAATCTGCAAACAGAAAAACAAACAAAAAAAAGGACAGCCCTTTATGAACTAAACCGTCTTGCAACTCAGCCCTCACCACACCAACCCAACCCATATAAAAAAAAAGCATACAGCATATTCACTTGCAGAATTCACAGACAAAATCATCATGTTCGCAACCTGTGCACTTCTCGTGGGCCCATTGCCTACAGACTGTGCATTGTATCATATCCTCAATTGATTCTTCCTGGCACAGAAAGCAAAACCAGCTTCCACTGTCTTGATCCAGGGTCTGGAGATAAATGCTTTGTCTTGGTCCTTCCCTTTGTTTTCTTATTGTTTGTATTTGATGTCACATTCAGTTTGCTTTTGTATGGTGAAGAAGTTAGGATATTTGCTGACAACTTCCTGAAAGCCCTCTTTACAAGGTTTGGATGTTTGTGTGGAAGTGGTGACACGTGGTCCACAGGCACTGAAAACCGCTTGATCGGAACTCTGTGATGGACTGGCTGGGCTGTATGACCAGGACTTGACACATTTCTTGAAGCAGGACAGGTGTTGTTGGCCTGGGCAGTGGCAGGACAGTTGTTGTTGGCCTGGGAAGTGGCAGGACAGTTGTTGTTGGCCTGGGCAGTGGCAGGACAGTTGCTGGCCTGAGAAGTGGAAGGAAAGTTGTTGTTGGCCTGAGCGTTGTCAGGAGAAGTCTTTGTGGCCTTTGATGGAGAAACTGTAGTGAAGGCATGAAAGCCGTCATCAAAGACGTCACGCCGGCATGGCCAAATGCCACATTTGGAGAACCCTTGCACAGCGTTATGTGTTGTAGCAGCTTTGCTAAAAGCCACGTTGACCAGTTCTGCTATTTTAAAGGCAGTGACATGTCGACCTGGGTGATTTCTTAGCCAAGTGTTGATAGCCTGAGAGTAGAAGATTTTGAATGGCCGCAAGAATGAGACTTCTAACGGTTGCATCTTGTGGGTGCAATGAGGGGGAGAGGGGGAGAGAAAGCATGATCACTCCGTTTGCCCTTGCCAAATCAATGGCAGCTATGTTTTTTATGTGGCTGACATGGCCGTCCAACACGAGTAAGACTGGCCTTTCTGGTGTTGGTTTGACTGCTGCAATAAAGTGCCGTAGCCACTTCGGGAACATGTCTTTATCCATCCAGCCTGACTCATTGCACTGAATCATGGATCCACATGGAGCACCATTGCTAAGCTGGTCATTCATGCGTTTTGTTTTGAACAGAAGCACTGGGGGAAGCCAGTGACCTATGGCACTGACACAGAATACACCAGTTGTCGTTGTCCCTCTTTCAGCACTTGAGATGATTCCGGTGCTGTGCTTTCCTTTCTGACTGATAACTTTTTGGCTTTTTGTAGCAACAGTGCTGATACACGTTTCATCCATGTTGTATATAGCCTGACCATCAAACTGATACCTGTCAATGAGGCCTTCAAGGTAAGAGAAAAACTGATCCACTGCTTCTTTGTTGAAAGCAAATTCCCGAGCAACGGTGGTTGCCTGGGGCTGACGAAGAGACAACTCTTGATGTCTGGATAAGAACCCCTTGATCCAATCCTTTCCTGGTTTCTCCGTGTTGTTATTGATGGTGTTTTTCACATTGGTTTTTTTTTTTTTGCAACTTTAAAAGCAAGTTCCATAAGTTCATTTCTTGTCAGGCCAAAGAACATTCTGTCGATATCAAGCACATACTGAACAAGCTCTTCTTCCATTTCGTCTGAGAAAACAGTGGGCCGACCTAGAAACCTGGTTGATCCATTCGCGTACTTATTCTTGCAAAGCTGGTGCCTTTTCAAAGTGGCTTTTGCTATCCCGAAGGTCTTCGAGGCTTGGTTCAGCCCCGTTCCACTCTCAAGGGCCTGGAGGGCTGCTTCCATATCTTGCGAGGTCCACTTGCCATATCTTTTGAAATATACACAAGTTTCGCAGGATGAAGGTATATATTGATATAATCTAAATATTTAAATAATAATTATATACAATACACACCCATACATGGACACACATTTGCACCCACAAAATATTACTCTTCACAAATTTTCTATGAATGTCATTTGAACTTGTGTGGATAAATTGCACCACTGGTCCAATAAACCCAACAAAAGAGAGTTCAATTTACCCACACAACATGCTTTTTTGAAAGCCTCTAGAAGCAAAGTACACAATTAGTATCAGAAGTTGATTTGTCAACAAATGTTCTGCTCCATTCTAAGGCTTTTCTTACAATAGCAGTTAGATCTATTTTCACATTTCCTGCAAGCTGTCCACGTCGATTTAGTGGAACAAGTTTTACAAAACGAACTAAAAAATAAGTAAAGTGCTTACTTTCCGCGCACTTTGCGTTTGCCCGCCATTTCTTCTTGTCCAAGGGAAGTCATTCCTCCATACAATTATGACAGGCAAATTGCCCGCCTTTAGTTTCTGTAAAACCGTGGTGGTCCAATTAATCGCCTGGTACAATATACCCACTCTTCCCATGCTCGTGACTATAATGGAGGTTGGTAATTTTAGAGGGACCATACTTCCACCTCCTGGTGTTTTCGCATATTGGGGAAAGGGGTTCTATCAGTAAGCTATGCGGGGTCCAAAACTGTACGTGACCCTTAGCCCACATGAGCACTAATATAAGTGGATGAAAGCTGTTTTGCACTTAATTAAACTGTACGAAGGAAAAGTCAGCCATATTGGAATGGCAGCGTACCAGAAATCAAGATTGTTTATTGCTGTGCAGTTGCTTGCAAAATTAAATGTTCTGATGATCTCTCCAAACAAAACAAAACAATTTTTAAAAAAAGCATTTTTGTTACCTTTGTAATAATTTTATTGAGTTTATATACCGTAAAAAAGCTCGATGATTATGTTATAAACAGTTCCCACAGTCTTCTTTACAAGTTAAAGTAGATAGCAATCATCCATCCAAATAATGGCATACCCTTTTAATAGTGTCGTTAAAATAACGACACCAATGTTGAAGTGATTCTTCGTAGCTACTGCTATCGAGAAGTAATTTTTAAGAAGCTGTACTTTTGCCCATTTGCAGAGAACATTTAAGTTAATTTAATTTGACTAATTTTGAGGATTTGTAAGGCGCGAGCGCACATTATGTTTTATGAGAACTTCACTTTTCTCTGAGGAGAGTTGGGATGTATGAGACCTCCATCTTTATGTAGGCCATAAGGGTGGTGTTCATCCCGCTTCCTCGCTGCCTTACCTTCCCAGACCCATGGGTCACGTGCTCATTTCCCTCTGGGTCTACCTATAGTGAGGTGGAGTTGGGGTGTGGGACGGGGAGGAATTGCGGCTCAGTTATCGAGCCAATGCCTTCTGGATCGGAGGGCGTCTTCCCCTTTCACAGATAATATGGGCTCCTACAAATTAGGACGGGGTATGTACTGGGGTGCAAGACCCGCTGTGATGATAGAACATTAACTCTTGAAAGAAAGAAAGAAAATGGAGAAAAGACGGAACGAAGAAAAAAAAGGCGGGGAATGAGAACGGAAACTTGTGCAACTCACTCCTCATCCCTGGGATTACGAGACTCGCTGTTAAACATGAACATGCTGATCTGGCGGAGTAGGTCTGGGCTAAAGCTATCTGCAACCTCCAGCTGCCGGCCCTCCTCCAGAGCAGAGTGGTACCAGCGGTAACGATCGCTCTCCAGTGACAGCAACTGCCAGACGTCAACCATCCGTACGATAAGTGATGATAACAGCCATTTCCCATTCATTTATGCACTATTTTCTCTTTATTGGGTTTATATCTAATAAATAAAGCCGAATGTGTGTGTGTGTGCACGCGTGCGTGCGTGCGTGCGTTTATTTAATTGCTACACAAATCCGCCCGACAAAACCGATCCACACCAAATTCAGCAAGCGGGTCTCTTTTCAGCCGCAGATTGTCATAGGCCATATTTCGACCCTGTACCTAGACCTGAACAAAATGCAATAACAAAATAAGACAACGCTCTTAACAAGTCATGCACACAGCAATCAGCGTGCAAGGGAGATCACCACATAGCCTTTTCCCTTTCATACGAAGAGTACTTTCCCTTGCCTCGTTTGACAACAGGCAAGGGTAGGGGTTAGAGAAAAGGTAGAGGTTAGGGGTTGGGGGTAGTGAACGGGTACGGGTGGGGGTTAGTAAAGGGGTAGGGGTGGGCGGTGTAAGAAAAACCGGGGCAGCACTGAGTCCCAGGTGTAGTGTGTGTGTATATATATATATATTTTATAAATGTATGTATGTAAAAATAGACCAGAACCGGAAAATTTGAACATTGAGAGTCAGAGCCCAGTTGCGCACAAGACCCTTTATTATTTTTTTGTGTGGCAAGGCCATAGCACATATGCACGCTATGCGGCACTCGCTGAGTTAAATTAACGCGCCCCTCAGCCGTCAAGTTTACTTGTAATGTTATTTGATGCTTTTAATGTGTCCCTTGAGGCTTTTAATGCTGCTGGAACTTGATAGGAGAGTTTCTGGAGATATGTATATACATGAACCGATAAATCCCTTATATATATATATATCTCACACACACATAGTGAATAGTAATCAACGCCTGGTATCTAAATGAGAAAGTAGGATCCCATCGTTTAAAGCTTATCTTGAAGAGGAATCAAAATAATCAAAAGGGGAGAACGAAGGAGATGCAGGTAATCTGTCTTACCCGTTGCCTAGTGTGCTCCGTGATGTTTGTTACAAAGTTCCAGAATGCCAGGCTGCCAACTCGGTTCCATTCTTCGAGCTCCCGGTTTACTTTGTTCATCCATCGTCTGGCCCTGTCTTCTGCAGCATCATGTTCTTTGGCTGAAACGCGCCACGTCGCAGTCATTACAATGTGGAATTTCATACTCACACTTTAACAATTAGGGCCTTTCAATTCCGCTGAATGAAAAAAACCATCGTTTTTATGACCGAGTTTTATCTCTGTCGTTTTCTCGAGGTCGGTAGGCATAAAGACAGACAATAGTTTCACACAAACTCGCTTTATCTCCCCCCTTTCACCCAAAAGCGTGCGCAGGCACGACACACCCAGGTAGGCACTTAAGCAAGCGCACAGGTAAAAGTCAAAAGCACTGACAGAACTACGTTCGAGATTGAAGAGAACTGGATCACCAAATTATTAAAATGTATGTCTATTGAAAAAAGTCTCGGTTTACCGTCGTTTAATTTTAGCTTGTGAACTAACCATGCTTTGACGTCTGCAATACAAGTCTGAATAGTCCTGATGGTGGCATGGGTGTCAGCTGGAGAGCTGAAGCTATATAGTTGGGTGTAAATATGAAGAGGAGGAAATCGGTGCCACACTTTACCGGATTAATAGCTATGGACTGTGAGAAAATCAAGACGACATCAGCCACCTAGTTATCAATGCGTCATCGTTTAAGTCCGGCTGACAGCAATAGTAATCGAATAAACAGAGATTTTCGGTATTTCTAGGGGAAAATAATGCGGGTTCCCTACACATTGTGTTGTACTGTGCCGGCTCACTACACGATGACACAGTTTGGTTTATATTGTGGCTCTGTGCTATGTTGTGCGGCCGGGGTTTCCATGAAACATTTTCGGGTTACATCACGTTTTTGCTTCCCATGGGCTCCAGCAAAGGTGCGCTTGGGAATCTGTGCACTAGACATGCGGACTGAAGCTCAGTTTTATTTATAGAAGCCGTCTTATCGAGAATGCTGGCTCCCTTTCTCGTCAAAGGTTTCTGTATACAGGTACCTGTTGCGTCCAATGCATCGAAACGAAACTGCAAAACATTAAGCACTCCAGTTTGTATCAGTTACGTAGACGTGATTTTGAAAAACACCTCCGGTCCTAATGCCCTTCCCCTAAGACCCCCGAGCCCACAACCAGACATTTTGACTGACAATAACCACCGGCCTGCTCAGCTGCCGAGGAACGTTGCATCTTACCTGTAGAGGTCTCGTCCGAACTCAGTATCGTCGCCAGTTGCCGTAACAGTCGCTCCTCCGCCACGGAGAGAGATGGCCTCTGGGGTCGCGCTGCTCGTGACCCCAGCAACACGCCTGCCATCGCCGACAGCAGCGCCAAGGCCGCCAGACACCGCCGCATCTGTGCGCACAGAGATTGTTGAAACTCACTCATCACTTAAAAACTTCAACCACCGGCAGAAGCCCGTGAATTTAATCACAAACTGGACAAATACGCAACGACAGGAAAACAGCTAGCATGTATCACGGGTGCATCTTGTTAATTTCTTTATACTTTCCTCTGTAGTTTTGTTTTCAAAAGTTACTTAAAGCATCGGTTGTTTGCTGAGAATGGCACTGTAGTACAGTTCGACTGTCAGGTGAAAGAAGATGGATGGAAATAGCACAGCCTTACGGAGACAATCTGATTTCCTTATAATTTCTTTAGATCAAATCTTCCGCGAAGACGCAGGGTATTTGTTTCTACTCTAGAGGTTATCCGGGAACATGTTTGATCGAAACTGGATAAAAGCTTTTCTGTAAACGGTTGGATTAGTTGTTTGCAACCAGTGTTTTCTTTCAACCTAGCCAATGGGGTGAGACTGGCATAAATCCAGCGACAAGAACACACACTATCGGTAAGGTGGTGGTTCCCTGCTAGCTGTGGTCTTCTGGGCTGGATGCGGTAAGGTGATAGCTCCCTGCTAGCTGTGGTCTTCCTGGCGTTCTGTTTCTGGTGGTGGTTCGGCTCGGACCGCGGAGCACAATGAGGCTCCAAATAACTAAGTTCTTCATAGCACACGTCTAGAGGCTTCGCACTTAATATGTGAAAGTATAGGCGTATAAGGTATACATAAGAAGCTATAGAAATCAATAAAAATCATATTATATAAGAAATTAAGAGTAAATTTGTCATGCGCTAACAGAATACTGCGGGGAAAAAAAAAACGGATATCATTATGGGACGAAGACAGCTGAAGACAGGTGAAGGTCAGATTTCCTGGAGGATACTGGAGGCCGGGTGAAGGTAGTTACGAGAACAAGGAATCGAGAAGAGGACTAAGCAGTAACGATCTGAAAAGATCAGACACACCGTAAGTCATCGGTGACCATGTTATAAGGACAATGGCGGCCAGGTAGAAAGACTTTACCTTTAACCCTGAATAGACTGGCTTGTTCTTTTCTCACTGCTGCAGCTGTACTCGCACATCTTCCAAAGCGAGTTTACACAATCAAAGGTTTCCTCAAATAAACAGTCACACTCAGTATATTGGTCGTGAAGATCGACGAAATTAGAATTGGAACAATCGAAGATCGACCACACCTTCACGGAAAATAAAGAAGAACCAGAGAAAAGAACCGGAGAAAAGTTTTATGACAATCCCTCTTTGCTGTACCTCGCTGCCTCCTGCAGCAAAATATTGACCTGGAAGATAGCGAGCACGGCTCTTTCATTCGTGAAAATTAAAAGGACTGTGGGCTCTGATGACAATGCAGATGTAGTGCGTATGCACTGTGAACATATTGTGACGAACTGTCCATTTCCAACCACTGTTCCGTCATCACCAGGGGAAACATAACGGCGTTCAGCTATGCACAGGATTTATCTTTACAACATTGTCCGTCCAAATGAACAAACCGTAACGAGGCTCGCTAAACTTTCAGCAACAGTGGATTATAGAACAGCAACATGGATTGAAGGAACCTAATCAGCATTCTGACGTAGACTTGAAAGGCAATGTTTCCTTGCTTTGAGGATGCTGTACTAGACGCCATTGTCCAAAGGAAAAGCGCGTTTACTCTTGGTGGTGAAGAGAGGGAGGGAATGCAGGACTGAAATATGACGTTTTGTTGCTGTGTACTCATGTGTATTGGCGTGCGTGCTGTGTGCACAGGGTATGTGTTTGTATGAGTATCTGTGCGTCAGTCAGTTTGTCTTAAGGCCTTTCCTAACTGGACAAACGTGCGTCCTAGTTCGTCGATCCTAGCCGTGAGTCTACACGACTGTGTGAGTCCACAGTATTTTTTACAAGCTCACGATCAAGAAACCAGGACCCACATTCGTCCGAACTGAAAGGCTTTTATCTGCGCACCGGAATACTTGCTTGAAGACATTTGGTCGCCACTGTTGACTATTATATTAATGTATAATACTGTAGATGAAGCCTTTTAATTTCCCTAAAAGTAGACTACCCAGAAAGGTAATAAAAACATGCTTTATAATATCACCAAACAATGGGAATACTTGGGGTTATCATATAATCCTTTAAAAATGAATTTGAATATGTTTGTGTTCAGCAGAATGCTAGTAGTTATAATTTATAAAAGAGTACAAACAAAGGATGCAAGATTAATTTCAACAAGAACGACACGATAAATTAATTATACAATGAATGCTTTTATCAAAACATGTACTTCAAAAGTGGTCCCCCACCCCTACTCATGCCTGTTGAATATATTTGTCTAGTTTGTGCCACTTTGGGATGAAACATGATTTAAGTATACAGACTTAGTGTTACCAGTCTGATATCCCATAAGCTGAGGTATTCATACTGCAAATTAAAATAAATATTTCCTCACAAATAACGCGGAAACAATTATATTTTGTGCTCTGTTACCCTAGTGCTCTATGCTGCGGCAGCAACATATTCATTGTAAATACTATCTGTAGAAGTCCACATTTCTTCCGGTCCTGTGTGCTCATGTCTAATAACACGCATGCGCGATCACATGCTTCCACTACATCACATGCACAAGTTCGCAAGCATGCGCACTCGTCGTGGACACACAATTTTGGCTTCTCTTAAGACCTTGCCAAGGAAGGAAGTCCGGCTTATCGCGACGTTGGCCGTGTCGATGTTTGTGCCCAACTGAGAACTGGCCTTTCAAAGACAGCGGGTTCAACTTACTGCCTGCATTGTCCTAAATAAGACCTTTCTAGTGCACGTGTCAATCCTTTCACCCTTTCTTTCCGTTCCCCATTTTACCAGCTGGACAGTGAGTCGTAGAAGTAAACATATAACGCTTCTCCATCCGCTCCGGCAGGGAGAGAGAAATAATTCAGTCGCAAGTGTAAGTTAACGAGGACACCCGACAGGTCAATGGACTGCCTAGATTTCCCGCATAACCCTGACCACGATACCTGCCTTCCTATGTGAGCTAGCTATTCACAGATAATTCACATAAATACCTTACCCTTGCCACGTGCACAGGCATGTCACAAACAGCAGAATGAACAACGCCAGATAGCACGATCGTTCCATTTCAAAGCATAAAATTCACCGGGAATTCGCTAGCTGAATGCCCCCTACGGGTTTTTATATGTAGGGGGGGGGGGGAAGAGGCTGAAAACGATAAACAGTGCTGCAGATTATGTTTCTCCGTTAGGGTTCCTGCGTGGGAAAATCAAGTAATGGTTCTTGGAAAGCTACAAAAACTGAGTGGCCTGTCAATCCAGGTGGGGCAACGGGTGTGAAGGGCTCAAATGCTACCGAGAATCATGGACCTTAGGTTCCGATCGTGTCGAGGATGCAGCATGTGTTTACGGGGCCGCTGCTTATGGTAACACCGTCCATGGCATGGAGTAAAGAAAACAAACCAAACAAACAAATAAGCGAATGAACAAACAAGCCCAAAAGCAATCAATGCAAAAACAGTTAACGAGCTAAAGAACGAACGAGAAACATTTGCACTTAAAATACGAGGATATTGCAGATGTATTGACTTTTCTTATCCCTTTCACAAGAAGACCTTTGGTTGTGTATGAGAAGCAGGAAAACTGAAGACGATGACGATGGCGATAATGACAAGGGAGAAGATGGAAAAGAATGGAAAAGAAACTGTTGATGACAACAAATGTACTTCTGAACCGGTGGTAGTTTAAGGAAACAACCCCTTTTCTTAAACAAATAACAAGGTCACTGTACTAAGCTATGTTCGTGTCAGTTCGTGGAATAATTAAAATGGACATATGGGATTCAGCTTAATTCTTCCAATGGACAATTCTTTAAATTGTGGAACTATCTGCCCGCATGTGCACTTCTCTAGCTGTGTGCAGAAAGTCGCAATGACGGGAAGCTGAGCACATGGTTAAAAGAGGGAGGGGGGAGAAAAAATTGAGAGACTACGACCACGGGGAGAGAAAAGGAGTGAGAAAGAAAGAAAAAGAAAGAAAAAGAAAGAAAGAGAATAACTTTCTCCTGTCGCATGACTTGTACTCGTTGCCGAAGTTAATACCGTCAAGAAGAACCACTTAACAGTTTCCGCGACTGTCTACTTTTTGTGGCGGCACACTGTTTTGTTTTATTTACAGTTTACTGTTTTTCAAATGACACGACTCTTGATCGGAATCTCATAACGGAAAGTTTTGTAGGGCGAAACCAAGTTTCAGTGTGTAGTTTCCTTCTCAGTAGGCTTAATTCCCACCGCTATTTGTGAAGTGGAAGGGAAAATTGGCCTATTACAGCCAGCTGGCATAATGGTCGCGCTCGGTGAAAGGCACATTAGCCGGATACGGTCTTACGAAAAAGTCACTCTCTGCTGGTGAACCCGTGCAGTACACTCTACGTAGGTGTGACGAAAATGAAGTTTGGAAAAAATATCCCGAAACACCAGCCATGAATAGATCAAACTTCGAACTTCCGCTGTGGTCATACAAATTCTGTTAACATATTAGGTTCAGAGGTTAAGAGGTTTCTAAAGTCGTTGCTTCTGTCTCCTGTTCCTCCGATATTTTTTTGCCTTTTTTCTTCTCTCGCTCCCTCTGTCTGGCCGTTTGCCTGCCTGTCTTCGCCGGTGTCCGTGTCTCTATCTTTGTCCGTTTATCTGTTGTCTTCTTTTCTTTCCTTCTCAATCCTTCCTGTCTCGTTGTCGCCTTTCGTTTCTTTGCTAAAGCCACATAGCGATATAAATTCACCTTGAGTTTGGGAATTACACACGCTGACAGCTGTGAGGGGGTAGGGAGCAACTTTTCCATAACAGGAGCAACTTTGGAGCCATTGCGCAGCCTGCCAATATTACCGTAATTCTTGCTAGAGTGATACACAATGAAACTCCAAATTATCAGTCTAAATAGTAAAAATAAAGCACGTTTATTGCATAACCCCCAAAACCCCAGAACAAAAAAATGAAGCTGACAACTATGCCTGGGGCTGGCGACGAAACTTCAGTTACAGCAAGTGAAACAATATGCTTAAAGCTACTCACATCTCGCTCAGAGTGCCTTTTGCGTCCAAGCATCTGCCCACGCTAAACCATGTCGCTGAGTATGCGCCAAGTAAGCTTCGACAATACCAAGACCAGTTAAGCACACTTCAAAAGTCCATTGAGCAGGCTCACCGAAATCTGCTCGGCGTCACTTCTCCCCGCAGGAAGACCTCGCCACAGCCAGATTGAAAACGGTGCTGCACTCTACTAGTGTTATCCTTCTGATATGAGCGTCCGACGCTCGCACGCTTAACTTTGTCAGTAGGAAGGGTTCCGGAAGCAAGAATATTGTCACCATGGCGACGATCTGTGAGCTTGCGCTTTTCATGTTATGTCGTCACTAGGTGAAACTCGGATTAAATTATGACGCTATCACTTGCGTTGTCTTAATTCTACGTATTCGTTGACGTCACAAGATGTTTAAAATACTCTGTACTATGTATGTACTATATTTATGTGTGTGTGTGTGTGTGTGTGTGTGTGTGTGTGTGTCATCAGGTCATCAGATTTGCATAGTAACTATTCATGGAAAAGTTTTGACTGCCATCTCCGGTGTCGTTTGAAATCTGAACGGTCTTGGGAGTGATCTGCACACAGGGGGCTTCCTAGGATTGCGCATGGCAAGGTGGGTTATTTGCGCATAAATCCTGACGTACACTAAAGATTTGTAAGCAGATAACAGCAATGACAAAAACCATGACGTCACTGCTCTGCATCTAGTGAAAGCTCTTCCATCCGTTTCATTTGATCTTATGTAAACACATCTTAGTCATCTGAATGGTCTCTAGCTTATTCACTCTTCTATTCAGAAAGAAGAAAGAAAAAAGAAGGAAAGAAAGAAAGAGATATCCCCTAATTTTGATTGAAATTACAACTACTGAAACTGGCCGCCATCACCACCACCCCCACCACCTCCACCACAACAACAACAACAACAAAAGCGCTACTGATAATGATGTATTTTTTTTACGAAATAACAAACATTTTTGTTGTAGACTGAACGAGTTCTTTGTGGGAATCGCTTCGTTCAAACTCACAGCGTAAGTCTCACTTCGTACAGTAACAATTAGCTGTCTGTCCGTAGGATGAATAACCCTAATTTTTGTTAAAAGCAATGCTGGACCTGCGCCTTTCTGTCTATAGCTCTCTAAAGCTGTTGCCGGCGTCAGGATATCGCGTCTTAAATTTACAATAAGAGAAAGATTACATTAACTGCGAGAAACCGACCATGCAGGGCCTGCATACTGTCGCCAACTGGCTACAGCTAAAGCAAATCTCTGCACGACACTATTGTATTATGGCTTCGCCGTATGGAAAAATCATCGTAGTGTCACGAGAACTAAAAAAAAAAAAGAAAAGAAAAGAAGAAAACGTGGTTTCAGGATGTCAAGAAAAGAATGTATTGTTTAACAATTGATGTTAGAAATGAACATATTCACAGTAAGTCAAACAAAAACGTAGTTGCACCATAATTCAGACATGCATGTAGTTTCACGACCAATAGGAAATGAACTAACTCAGAAATCAAAGTAGTTTCGGTTACTGTTAGCAAAAGATTAACTTATTTCACTTTAAAAAGTAAGGTTGTATTACGTTTAAAAGAAAATAAAGTAGTTTTACGCTTACAAAATCAAGATAAGTGATAAACCTAATTTAGCCTAGAAACTAACGAAGTTTCACGGTAAGAAATAAACTTTATGGTAAGATTTTTTAAAAATTAGTCTAGTTTCTAAGTTTGAAAAAAATCACAAATTTACAGTAGACCAGAAATTAGCGTGCTTTCGCAAGCAGTCAGACGCTGAAGCACTTGTACGATAACTGATGTGAACCACCGTGCCTGTTTGACGTTGCCGCGCGAACGTCCACAGACAAGCAGGCAGGCATGCGAAAGAAAGAAGGACAAAAAGTCGAAAGGAAGAACGGACGAGGAGACTACCTGACGGAAAAGATATAAGAGATGCCTTAGAGTCACATATGTCTTCTAGCGAGAAGCGGGACCCCTCCCCCGCTATCCCAACA
>SMGT01014165.1:239558-275575 GCA_004794575.1 Lanistes nyassanus
CAACCCCCCCCCCCCCCCGCTTTATTCACCCTCTGGAAAACTGACCGCTTACCTTCTATACCTGTCTCTGTGCCTCCCAGCAGTCTCAAAAGCCAGGAAAGTGGCAAGTGGTGCAGTCTCCGGCGAAGTGTGCAGCAGCATCTGACACCTACAGAAATACCCGTCGCGTCATGTGCGCACCGACAGCTGAGACTACCTGTCCTCGCATGCCGATAGCCGCTGTTTAATATTCAGCAGATTTAGTAAAATGACGTGCGAGTCTCTTGAAATAGAGAATATGCATGTGTACTAATGTATGTGCATGTGCATGGGAGTGCTTCACCCCCGACGCAGAATGGAAGATGAAGAAAGACGGTTGGTTGGTTGGTTGGTTGGTTGGTTGGTTGGTTGGTTGGTTGGTTGGTTGGTTGCCGTGAGATTACAACACTGTTGCCTACTTTTTTTTAGTATTGTCTCATAACGTTCCACAGCGCTAAAGGACACTTTAACGGTGTTGTTGAACGGAAAGCAGAAGAAAAGGTAATCGCATGTAGCTGAAAGCATCCAGAAATGGACAAAGAGAAACAGAAACAGAGCAATGTTGCCAACGGATCCTATACATCGTTCCACCATGAGCAAGACTCCCCACAGCTGGTGTGCCGACACGCTCCTGTGAAAGAAAGTAGACCAGATACGGTCGCAGTCTACTGCCGTATAGTCTTGCTGTGCCTTTAGTTCAGAAAACTGCTAATTAAACTATCCAGACAGCCTTAGCTGCACGTCGTCTGCTTTGACCAGACGAGCAGCGACAACACAAGCTGTTCGCGCTGCACTTTATTTGGTAGATAGCATTTAGTAACCAGGAGCCAAGAGCAGAGAAGGATTTCTTCTTGATAATGTATAGAGCTTAAACACGCATAGAATCGCACAGATGCACGCCCTCACTCCTATATACCGCCTCTTCCCTTGCTCTGTCATTTGAACTCAGGAACGCAAAATATAAACCATCCTGCAGGGTATTCACTACAACCAGAAAAAATGCAGTTCTCTTCCTATGGCAACCTCGGTACCATGGCCTGCATGACGATTCATATGTGCACATCCAGTCACAAGAGCGATGTATTTTATGTTCACCTTTACGTGTGGAGAGGAGATAGGACACTTTATAGTCTGCCAGGGTGTTATACTCCACTCACCTCTTGCGCAAGATGTCGCAGGGGCAACAATTCCTTTGACTTCAGTGGTGAATCATGGCTTGATTCTTGTAGACATGCCTTCTTTCTTCTCCGCTATTTTGTCCCCCGTAATTTTGTCGGGTATGTTATCCTCTGTAATTTTGTCCGGTATTTTGTCCGCTGTATTTCTCTCTGTCGTCGATTGTGGTGGCCTTGTTTCGTACTGTGCGGAGAGTTTCCCTTCTGCTTACGTACGTAAACGCCACTTCACTGAAGTCTTTTCTAACCTGTCTGTAAATATCATGCACGTTTGGGCCCACTTGGTATATAGATATACTCACAGATTTTCGACCACAGGCCTGCGACTTGAATCATGTTTGTGTTACTGACTCAGGTGTGGTAGGCAGCACACCTGGCCTCCAGCAAGCCCGCTGCTACCCACTCTGCACACCCAGAAGCCTTACAACACCACACATTATACGTCAGCCAATACACTTGTTCATCAAGCCTCGGCTACATGAAAGGAATGCCTTTCTTCTCTGCAAAAAGAGCGCGGTGGAAAATGCTTTAAAGTGGAACACCCTACTGTTGGTCTTACCTCGCCATGTCAGCGTAGCCCCAACAGTAAAAACATGGCATGACCACCAACCACGCGTGACGTTGGCACTTATTTCACAGCAGTGTACGTGTAGGTCTAGATTTCTGCCTGTTGGTCACGCGGCCGTTTTCAGCGCTTCGGTAAAAAAAAAATCCGAATCAGACTGAAAAGACCGAATCGGGCCTGAAAACACCGAATCGGGCCTGAAAACACTCACAGAGACTTGAAAACATCGAATCGAACCCGCGTGTGAGAGAGAGAGAGAGTGTGTGTGGATGCATAGTTTTGGGTGTACGTGCGTGCGAGTGTCGTGTGCATGCGTGCGCGCGTACGTGTGTATGATTGTATGTGGTGTATACGAACGTGTATGCGTGTTCGGGGCCGATTCGGTATTTTCGGGGCCCGATTCAGTATTTTCAGGCCCCGATTCGGTATTTTCAAGCCCGATTCCGTCTTTTCAGTCCGATTCGGTGTTTTTGCCGACAGGTTTTTCGAGCCATGAAACAGACACTTTGAAAGTCAGTCGATCGGTCCTAACATCGAAGCTTGACCTGCTCGAACAGCTGTAATAATGTCACCGAACAGCGCAGATGCCGCTTCATGCAGTCCATCAATTTGCGCCTTTGAAGCGTTAAAATACTGAAAACCACCTCTTTCAAATCACTGTTTGTTAAACAGCTGTTGTTATCGCTGCTGCAGCTGATGCTTCGGGGGGGGGGAGGGGCAGGTTTGAGATTGTTTGACGTTTCTCCTCCTGCTGCTATTTCCATTACCTCCTCCGCTGCTCCTGTCACCATGTACAATAGCTACGTGTACAGTCTTGCTATAACTACAATTTCTTCTATTCCTAGTCTCACCAGCAAGTTACCCCTTACTCCACTCCGCCATTCCTGTCGCCACTACAACCACCACCATCAGCAGCGCTGCTACAGGTTTTTCTTTGAAACCTACTGTATGCTGATCCTGGTTTATCATAACCCCCCCCCACCCCACCCCATCTAACTTGTTACGTCCGACATCGACGTTAATGATTGAACTGTGGACACGACATCGTATACGGCTGCAGTTGTCATGCAAAGTCAGCGACGAGATTTGTAGGCCATAAAATTTCTCCTTGCAATGGAACTGAGGTGGGCAGCACCATTAAAACTCTCTAGGAGGTGCAGAGTCATGTTGTTAAATAAAACACGACGTTAGAAACCTGATATAAATGTTGATTCCACAATGGACCTGACGTACAAAGGATCCACACTGCGACATACTGGCCCAGTTAAGAAACATGACGTCAGTAGAAGATATTCTACTTCGAAACTATGAAATGAAAGATTTTTGCCCTTAGCAAATACACAATGGTGTAAAATTACCCTTCCTCCTTTTCATCATCATCTTGTTGTTATCATCATCGGCGTTGTCGTCAAAAACAACTACATTGAGATCACTAGTTACACTACGCGCGTCCCTTACAATAGCTCGAGCTCCCATCCATCGCGACACAACGACAAAGAAAAGCAGCCTTGAGGAACCATAATAGGGAGGAAAAAACAGACAATATGTTAATATTCTCTGTTTAACGATAATCCTTGAGCACGAACAGTTGTTGGGGGACCGTTCGAAGTCCTACAATTACGAAACTATATGCTCACTTTATGGCTTTGGAAACTGACCCATGATGTCCAACGGAGAGAATCACGAGCAACGGTAGACTGTGCAGCCAGCTATGGGCACTAGAAAAAGTAGAAATCTCAGCAGACCCCTAGCTCATTTTCCCCTGACTGCTACAGTAGATGTAGTAATTTTACAAAATATGTTACCGAGAGAGATTGTCTATAAAAATCAAAAACTGGTAGTGGAAAATTCAGTGGGCAGTATAAATTTCACAATTTCCCACCCTTTCTAGTTTCTACTGCTGTTGTTTACTTTTACCAGTACCGTCGTCGAATCATACACCACAATAAGATAAGCGTCAAAAATCGAGGTCGTCAGGCTACGCTACAAAAGCAACCGATCTTACGGTTGGCAGAGATCGGAAGCATCTGGGACCTGTCACGTCGCCTGACAATCTCGATTTTTGTTGCTAGCATCTAGGATGATACATGTACTGGATAGCACTGCTTGTAATAAGCAATTATGGGGAGTTCACTCTGTGAAATGAAGGGACATCACTCTGAACGATAAGCACTGAGACGCAAAGATGTCGGAACAGCCAAAACCTGATTTGGGTCTTCTAGAAGAAGATGACGAGTTTGAAGAATTCCCTGCAGAAGGTATAATTTTCTCAACGTAAATGAGACTTGTGTCTTGCTTTCATTTACATTTTTTTTAAACTAAGGTTTTGTTTTATTTTTTAACTACCAAATAGCTTAGTCATTGTACACGCGAAGAACTAAAACAGTGAAAGTCTAAAAAAAAAAAAAGTTGCCGAAACGTGAGATCGCAGATAGTAAATCTCCTTTTTTTCACAACTGCCAAGCATGCACATCAACACAGGTGCTCTTAAAATTGTTTATTTTTATAGGCTAATAATATCACGACGTGATCTGTTAATATTATGAATCTAAGTGTTTGGCGACCAGGATAGCCAATCCCAATGGCGTTTTTGGAACGCGTTCTTAGGGGTTCTATTTCTATTATTATATTATAAATTCTACTTTATTTGTAAAATCTAATAATAGTAGACTGAGCAAGAACGTAAAAAAATTATACTGATGTACCATAATCCTCATTGCAAAAGCCACCATGATGAGGTTTGCTTTAGGTGTTGATGTTTATTATGACAGTACAAACAAGTCAATTGTTCAGTTCTTTTTTAGTTGTCTGCAACTCAACTGTAGACCTTATTAATACAGAAGTACCCATCCTCTGCTGATGCCAAGTGATATCAGTAACTCTGGGTAGATTTCAAGTTTTTTTAAAAATTGAAACTTTGGCAGACTGGGGCGAAGAAGAAGAAGATTCAGCAGATGTGAATGTTTGGGAAGACAACTGGGATGATGACAACATTGAAGATGACTTCTCAAAACAGCTTAGGTAAAACTAGAAGCTTCCTGTCAATTATTACAATAGAGAAATCTGACTTCATTAATGTGCGTTTCAGTTGTTTCTCATAACTTTCTTGGTATGTTAATTTTGAAAAAAATGTTGGTATCTTGTAAAAAAAAAGTTGCGATTACATTTCGAGAATACCACAGACTATGAATGTGAACATTCATCATATTTCTTGAGAGCTTGTTAACAGAATACTGTGGCAGCTATCTGCAAATCTGACAAAGTCCTAACATGCCATCTGTTACTAAAATACAAGCTATTCAATATCATTATTTAAATTTTATTGTTTGGTGTTAAATTTAATTTCAGTATGCATAGCTGTAGTGAATGCTAAATCAAAGAGTATATTTTTAATGTCGTAGACTGATAGTCAAACTGGAGTGCAGGAGAAATATTTTTGACTTTGAATCTTTCAGAGCAGAGTTAGAGAAGCAAGGAAAGAGTTTAGATGGCACAGAACCCATGAAGACGTGACGGCTCTTTGCTGAACAAGGCTCATCAAGCCGTCACTTTCATTACTCATTCTCACGGTCATCTTCAACCATCTCTACACCATTTACTCAGGACACTTGTCACTAGTTCTTTGTATTTGAAATAAATGTTTGACGACATAATGCATGTTTTCTGTTGAAACTTAAGCAGAGGAATGACTCACAAAGTTGTGGGGAAAGAATACTTGCTGAAAAATGCAACATTGCGTTTAAGTTTCAAAACATACAGTGAATCTCTCCTTGAACAGAACAAAGAATAGAGATTTCTAATTTTATTGATCCATAATGAATGTGCTTTTGGTGTGGACACAATGCATACCACACATAAAGTGCAGAATTGTTGACAGATGCATACCGCAGTTATGCACTTGGATTATCTTCTCCCTTGACAGAAGACCTGTTGGTGCATTTGCATTAACAGTTCACAATCTAGTGGAGGATCATAATTTGACAAAGTTGCTTGTTGACACGGGTGCGGAGTACATTGTGGCTGGGAGACAAGTGACCACCGGTGGAAATAAATCGGCTTACAAAGTGCTGAAATGGAAGAAGGGATGTGATGTCGCTCGCTTCAATCACCTTGCTGCAGCTCTTGAATGACACTAATCAGCAAATGGGCAAGTTTCAAACTTTGCAGTAGACCGACATAAAAATTGATGTATGGAAATTCCACTGGCCTACTTCTGTCGCTCTCTCATCTGTATGACTGACTTGGTATGACACATCTAAGAACACAGAAAAAAATGTGGTAGATGTGCATGTGCGAGCCATGCTAATCACCTTTTTTGTCATCAAGTCTCAAAGCAGGAAGCATTCAGTTTTCAAATAGAATCTAGTGCTGTGTAACCCTTTAAAACCAAAATGGTTTACCGCATACAGTGGATGGTGCAAAATCTTTCTTTCGGATAGCAAAGGTGCACTGTTCAACTGACGGGCATAAAAAGTCCCACCCGCAGCAGGACTGCGTAAAGTGTTTTCTTCAGTCTGCTTGGTACATAATGTGCCAATTACCATCCCCCACCCATTGAAAAATCTTGACATCTGTATGATAACCAGGAACAGTTTCATTTTTCAATCCAGCCAAATCTGTGCATCTCAGTTTGAAATGGCAGCAATATGCCAACTGAAATGGGTACAGCTATCTTCGTCTGTGAACTATGCACACATGGCTGGGAATCACAACTACTCCAGGTAAAACTGACATCTTGATGGGCTAGTGACAATTTTATGGCCTCATGATTTCTAGTGCCTGGGGCCACCACACTACCCTATTTCCCATTCCTGTTTATGATGTGTACTTTGGCTACCAACCAAACGCTCTCTGGCCTACCACTGCTTTAAACATTGTGTCCAGATTCAACCCTTTTTATTCACAATAAACACCCAGAACAGTACTGGCAACAGTCACATCTCATTTACAGAGCACAACCAGAATTCCCTGAACCTAGATTCAAGCAATTTTAGCAGAGCGAAAAAATCGTACATCTGTAGTTGCCCATTTTTACACCTCTCTAACCTAAGTGTGACAACTGTGAATTAACGTCCTCATGCAGGCACTGACCCCTGCACATACATAACTTTTTTCTTCATTGAAGCCTGAAAACAACCAGCATGGTAGGAAAAGTATGAAACCAAAATCACAAAAAAAAATTCTTGATTCCAATGTATTGTCTCAGGGTTGAAGTGAAGAAACCAACAAGTCAGCCATCACCAAAAGAAGGCCAAAACTCTGGTCAGACTGTCTGCAGTTTTGACTGCTTGAGATGACGAAGAGCTTGCAGAAAGACTGCTTTTGTTTCTTCAATAGTTGTGGTGTACAAGTTCAGGTCTTCCTCCTTTGCCTTCAGAGTGCGTTGCAAAGCTGATTTCAGAGCTTCAATCTCGTCTTTCTGGATTTCCATCCTGTTGCAAAGAACCAGCAAAAGACTTAGGTTTTTAAAAGTCTCTTTTAGCTGAGCTACTGTAAAACTCATGATGCCTGCCTCATGAACCTTGTAAAGTTTCTATAATGAAAAGATGCTTATATATATATATACACACACAGTCTTTGGTGTAAAAGTGGCTTCCATTTGACTTTCTGCAATGCCACTACATCCATGTAGCTACAGGACTGAGTTTTCAGAAAGTGAAATGTTCACTTATCTATAAAAATAAAATTGCAGAACGCCACCACAAATTGCTGTAGAATTAAATTGTAACCAAACAGCCTGTACATACATTGCAAGAACCTCTTGCAGTTCCCCAGGTCCACTAACGAGTGAATTATCTCCCAAGTTATCTTCGGTCTCCTGTACAGAGGTGCTAGATGTTCGTCCAGGTCCCTTCTTTTTGCTTGTTCCTGCATCACAATGAAAGTGGAAGAAAACTTTGACATAAAAGTCTAGGAAAACATCTGATTTCCCTTAAAGGCTATTAATACTTCCTTGAATGGAAAAAATTTGTTGTCACAGCTCCTTAAGGTGAGGATGAGAAATCTCCACATGTTTTGTTAAGCTGTGTTTTAATCTTCCAAAACTTCAGTTAAATTCACTGAAGTTAGAGCATCATGAACTGAAAAAATGAGGAATCGCAAAGTGGATGAACATGGTTTAACACTTTGGTGGTCATGTTGTGTAGCATCTGAAGATGACCTCACAATGTGTCTGCTGTGCACCCCGATTCAGATTGGCCAGATGTAGGTAGCTCTATCGCAATACAACTCATTTGCATTTACATAGTCTCAATCTCTTTTGCAGTAGATCGCAATGCAACAGCTACTGAAGTCAACTTTGCAAACTGAGCTGCATACTTGGTTCTCTTTGGCATATTAGAACATGGCTTTATATGATGTCATTGAGGAAGGAGGAACAGAAGATGTTTCACCTGTTTTTGTGATGACCTCGAGCTGCTGTCGACCCAGCTGTTTTTCCAGCTCCACATTTTGCCTGCGCACAGCCTGCAGCTCAGATTGCATCTCTGCCAGCACTTTGCTCTCCTCTGTCAGCCTGCAGAGACACAACTTTCCAGATGCTTTATCATCCTTGCGGGTTTCTTAACTGGATAAACATGCACTCAAGTTTGGTGAACCTGGCTGTGTAAATACTTGTCCACGTTTCATGAACCAATTTTTTCTTCATATAATGCAAGTGACTATTCCTTGAGCAGCATTTGTAATGCAATAGCTTTGTTGCCCTTGGGCTTCTAAAATATTGATTAACATCTCCTATTCATATGGACAAAATGGATTACCTCAACTGAAATAATTAAAATTATAAATTCTTTATTATTTATTGTTTGTGTGCTTCAGTGCTCAATCCCCTCCACACCTAAGTGTGCTATAAAAGTAATGTTTCTTTCGTCTCATGCAATTTTGATGAAGCAGTATGGCTGCTGGCACAACTTCACATCTTGCCACAAATTTTGCCATATACATATACTATGCTTGTGCACTTGTAATCCCTTAATGTTAAGCAAGGTGTGAACCTCCAGATAAAGGCAGCATTACCTGTTCTGTATTATATGAACCAGCTGAGACAGCTTTTCCCGTTCAACGTTGGCCGCCTGTAGCAATGTGTGGTACTCATGACACTGATACTGCAGCTCATCTTGTTTACTCTTCTCAATTCTTGCAGAACTGTGGAAGTAAACACCACCTTTTCAACCTCCAAAGTTTGAAGCACACATGGGCTTGTGATTTGTGCATTGCGCCATTACATTTCCCTCCTCCCCACCACCAAAAACAAGATGATGATAGGAGTGCGCATTACTGTGCACTAAAACTTCTGTTTGCTTTGTCCTAAAGGCATGGGAGTAGAATATCCGAATCCTTACTGCGCAATGGGCCATGATCGTGGCTTTCTCTGTCATGCGCAGTACAGCTTGTGGCAGCCATAGATCCATCGATTTTAAGCATGATTTTTGCTTGGTTATTTCCAGAAGAAGGGTTAAACTGGAAACGTCTATGTTTACAAAAGAAAATGTGCAATGATGGTGAAACAGAATGTGAGTGGCTGCATGGTTGACTGGTTTCACAGATGGATGATGTACAAACATGGACGCCACCAACCAGTCTCCTTCTACCAACCTCAGTGCAGAGTTCCTGGAAACTGTTCTTCCTGCATCCAGCTGAACAGAAGATGGCCTGATACTCTGCCTGAGAAAAAGAAAACGAAGGCTGTTTGAAACAGTAACTTTGGCAGCTCAATTACTACTGCAGAAGGAGATCCTCAACACATTTTGACTGTCCTGCAGATCTGCAGTGCGGTAGACATTTGCTACTGTTGCCAATATACCGCAGGAGGAGGCTGCGGAGACTTTTTACAAACTTAAAAACCAAAAGCAGTTTGTCGACAAGGGATGTAACTGGTGTTTTCTTATTGCAGAATAATTTTTCTATCAAGTTCCTTTCCTTAGACCACAAAACACACAACTTTCTCTAAACTGTGATCTCGAAACCAAGTGATCTTGTTTGGTAGTTTGCAAGACAATCCCACCCGCCATTTTGCTGCATTCACTTGGATACCTTTTCCAATGCAGCGTTTTAAACAGAATTCACATTGGATGGATTTCAGGCAGGAATCATTTTATTTTTTTTAAGTTTTTCTTTCAGTCTGGATTGGAATTAGGTTTTTATCACTGATAGATTTTTTCTATATTTTTTAGAAGATATATAAAGACCACAGGGGAAGTCATGGCAGAAAATCCACGTAGGCGTGTACAGTGCATACAGTGACTACATTTAAAACAAAATAGTAAATAGTATTTAATATTTTTCAGGATGATTCTATAATTATTATGATCCTCAAAAATTGATCTTTTGAAATATGTAGATTACTGCATTTGTGGTAGTTTCCAAGCAGCATTTATTTCAATAGTGCCAAAATCTGTGTCTCCATGCGCATGCAGGTATAGTAACACTCTAAAACCTACGCGGTGATTGAGTTAAGTTGTTTTAAGGTCAGAAGTTTGCTAGTTATTGAGCTTTTACACCACCTGACTAGTTCAAGCAAGTTCTCTTTAAATTTGCAGTACAATTTGCTACATTTGGTACAACTGAAGCAAAGTAATTAGCTGTGGCTATCCAGCCTGAGGAACTTTTGTTTTTTAATATTTTCAGTTTTTTAAAATAAAAAGGTTCTGAGCAGGCCTGCAGAGACATCCCACTAAACACTGTTTCTCACCTGGATTGAGGTGGAGAGACAGACGACAACACAACTGAGTCATGGTTTGAACGATGTGTCAAGGATTCAGGCAGTGTGAATGCAGGTAGCTGCATCTGAGTCCCAAATGTGGATATGCTCCGGTCACTATGAACTGCATTCTGTGATAAAAAAGATAGGATTTCCATGGCAACAAAACTTCTTTTACCTTATTGTTAAGTACAGGCTGAAGGACATGTTTACCACAAGTGCTTGAAAAAGCAGATACCCACGCCAAGACAAGCAGTGCTCACCTGTGTTTTGTCTGTCTGAAGCTGTTGCAGTTCTTGCTCCAGTTGCCTGACCTTGTTTTCCTTCTCTGCCACAATGGCCTTCAGCTGGATGACCACATTGTTGTCTTGCTGATTGCGTTGCGACAGATGCTTCACTGCCTCATCCTTCTGTCGCACTGCATCCGTCCTCACCATGTTGCTCTCCTCCAGCAGCTGTTTGAGCTGTGTTTGTTGCTTCTGTAATGTCACAGACACACAGCTGGATAACCAGTAAGCCACTTAGGCACACCTGCTTCTCTAAGGGACCAGTTACATTACCACAGCACACTCATGTTCGATCTGTAAAACATGAACTTCGGTCATGCACGGTTAGTTAGTTAGTTTATGAATAAGCGCCCAATCACAAAATAGGTACATATGAGGACGGTGTTTCTTGAGAAAGTTTATGTGGTACCACACTGGGACTGCTGTTGCTACAAGACTTCATCCCCTTGGTCACACTCTACTGCCACTGTGCCAACCAGCCCTAGTACTGTTCCCTACAGAGCCAGGCATCTGGCATATCAGCTACTAGACTGCCATTTTTTATGTCTTAGAAGTGACTCAGCCAGAGAATGAAATGCCAGCCTCCACCCTTGGAAGGGGACACCTAAACCATTAGACCACAAGGGAGGTTCATCCTCATTTGAGAGAAATACCTTATAGTGTTTAATGTTTATACAATCAGTTTCTCTTGGCCAGTAAGCCCAATATTTACTCAAAACACTAGTTATCTGAAATTCAATTCAACGCAACATTT
Source organism: Lanistes nyassanus (assembly GCA_004794575.1). Classification (NCBI taxonomy): domain Eukaryota; kingdom Metazoa; phylum Mollusca; class Gastropoda; order Architaenioglossa; family Ampullariidae; genus Lanistes; species Lanistes nyassanus. The sequence goes on from SMGT01014165.1 coordinate 251,056, forward strand.
ACGTGCAACCATTACAATCTCGATTCACTCCTATTCTTTTGATTGGATACTGTTTAATATATGCATTCCAACTGTTGTCTTATGAGCACGTTTTTCAGATGTTTCCTTACTACCAAGTCCTCTAAATGTTACTCAATATGTGCATGTGTTTTGCCTGTCACCTTGTAAGCATGTGCATGAAACCTAACATTGTGAGGATGTCTTTCAAAATTTGCCCCAAGAGAATATGCTCCAAAGCTTACTTTATGAGCATGTGCTCACCATTAAAGCCTGGATCAGCTCATCATCATTCTTTCCTTTTTGCAGCAATGTCTGCACCTGTTGCTTCAACATCTTGATCTCGCCTGCAAGCACCTTATTTCTGTTGCATGCAAATACGGGGTTACAGCAGCTGGCACCATTCTTGGAACATAAACAACAGTTCTATATATATAAATTATATATCTATATTAAAGAAAACTCCTTTAAAAAAAAGGTTTCAACTGCTTGGGTCTCCGTGTCCTGACACAAGTGATGCAGTTGCTTGACAAAACAGGCACTTGACTTTGTGACTTTACCAACTAAAAACCAAAGCCAACATAACCCCACCTAAACTACTGAGCAACCTACAGGCCAAGGCAGATATCAAAACCTCACCGAGCCTTAGCTGCTTCCATGTGCTGCTTCTGGTTCTGAAAGTCTTCTTCTAGTACTTTCCTCTCAGTGGCCTCACGCTGTATTCATAAAAAATGTAGAACGAATTATTCCAAATGAGAAATAGGCAAACTTTTTGAATTAAAAGAAGTAATCCAGATTTAATCATGTTCATAACTAGATACTTGTAGTGTGCTTTGCACCTGCTGGTGGAGCTTTAAGGACATCTCCTTGCTGATAAGTGCACATGTGAACATAACAGGAAATACAGTGCAGCCTTAGTTTTAGACAAGGATGAAAAACGGCTCTCAACAACAGTACACTGTGCAAGAGTACACCCATTCCCTCCCCAGCCCCACCCACGCCAACACCCACCGGCAAACTCTCACCTCCTGTGCTTCTTTGCGCTCCTTCTCGAACCGACGAAGCTCCTCACGATACTTTTCATCTTGTGTGCGTTTGCGTGCAGTGGATACTTTCTCTAATGCTTCATTCTCCAGTGACGATGCCTGCTGTGCTGCCAGTTGTGACTTCAGCTCATCAACCTGCAAAACCATTGGCTTGTTTTAACTCAAGTCAAATTCATGTTATCAAGGGAAGACTTCCTGTGAGTAGGAAAGCCCCACATTTTAACAGCTTTTCTGTTTGGGAAAAATATCTTTACTCTGATTAAGCAAAATTACATGCATATTTTATCATAATTTCAAAACTTGCACATTTAGAAATGCTGCAATACTAGGCTGCTTCAGTTTTCTGACGTGAACAGGTAACAGTTCACCGTCGACATCTTTGTCCAGCCAATCCCAGAACCAGTTTACTGGTCTTGCATCTGAAGACTGACTCACGTTTCATGCAATAATCTCTCACCAACTGCAGAAAGATGCTAGTGTAAACTCACAATAGTGCGCCTCATTGCCGTGGCAAAATCCAGTAAATTCCCACCCTTGACAACTTTCTCAGAATTCAGAAAATCCAAACTGCTTATTTGCGAGATTCGAAAATCCCAATATATTTGGAAGATTTTCAGCACTGAACCATGGATTCAAGACTCTTTTTTCTTTCCCAAAGGAGAGAATCTTTGCCCTTCATTCAATGAACTATGTCAACTCTCTCCAATATTTCTCAATACGTGAGTTCGCCTTCAAACTGACAATTGCTCGCAACTGACCGGCTTCAGGCCACAGGCTGCCAACTGTGCCATTTGACAACCACACATTTGGGAATAGGTTTTTGTAAACCGTTTAGGAATAAATCGCGGCAGAAAATAGTTACACAAAATTATTTAAAAAAAACACTCAGTGAGCAAGTTCAAATGTCATTAACAGAAAGTGATTTCAGTGGCCAGCTGAGAAATTCGAGGCAATTCCAAGCTCTAAACAGGCTCCCATATGACATTACGCTTTGTTTGTCAATGCAGCGCAATCAAAAGCTGTAGCGCTGGTAAAATGTTGTCTTACAGCAGATATATTCTCCTTATCTGCTTTCCTTTCAAACATAATATTATTGTACCTCTGCATTAAAATTCAGATTAAAAAAAATGGTGCCACACAAACTTACCACCTACCTTGTTCTGTAAAGCAATAATCTGTTGTGCACGACCACGAAAGTTGGTGGGATTGCTGAGCAGGGCCTGGATGCTGATGTTTTCCCCTAGCTCCTGGGACAGAACCTGTAACCACAGGCTTTCACAGTGCTGAACAGTTCGTTAAATTTCATGTAGAACTAAGTATTTTTGTACCATGCCACATTGTCTGCAATACGATCTTAAAGATCACTAATCATCCTATCTAACCCCAAAACTGCAGGATTGGCACAAACATATCAGCCACAAAGCTGCCTCCATAGTGCAATATGGGTTTAGTCAAAGGTACACATCTCTCGTGAAAACGCATTACTGTAATAATAATAATAATAATAAATGTGGATTTGTAACGCGCGAGAACACATTTCATGCACACTTCACGCGGACGAGGCACATACTCAGTGAAAACAACGAAACACACACACACAGAGGGAGAGATGAACGCAACAAACACAGAGGGAGAGATGAACGAAACACAGGCTGGGATACAGATTGTCCTTCAGTCACAGATGGGTGGAAAAGTATCACAATAGAGGAAGTTGTAGGTTAATGCAGACAGGCAGTCGTGACGTCAGTCAAGGTACTTGCGGAAAAGAAAAGTTTTAAAGTTACGTTTGAAAGTCTGTAGTGATGGGGAGTGGCGAATGTTGTGGGGAAGTGAGTTCCATTGGGTGGATGCCGAGAAGGTGAACATGCGCTGTCCATATGTTTTTGTCCTGATGCGGGGTACTGAGAGAATGCGATCGTCTGAAGAGGAGCAGAGCTGTCTCACTGGAGTGTAGATTGCAAGAAGTTCTGAAAAGTAGCTGGGGCATGCACCGGTGAAGACATTCAAACAGAGAGTAGACAACTTGTACTCGATGCGAGCCTGAATGGGGAGCCAGTGCAGAGTGCGGAGGAGAGGTGTGGCATGGTCTGTTTTTTGCACTTTCAGGACAAGGCGAGCGGCCGAGTTTTGAAGTTTCTGTAACTTCTGTAGCAGATACAGAGGACAGCCGGCTAGCAAGGAATGGCAGTAGTCGAGTTTAGACAGAACGTAGGCACATACAAACGTGTTTGCAACCTGATCGGACAGAAGGTGACCGAAGCTGCTGATTTTTCCGAGTTCAGAATAAGCGGATCTGCAGATGTTGGAAATGTGTTTGTCAAGTGTCATGTTAGAGGTAATAATAACACCGAGATTTCTTGCAGAGTCGGTGAAAGGGATGTCGACAGCACCAATCCGAACTGCTGTGGGATATTCTGTAATCATTAATTTCAAGTGTACAAGCCCTCAGTAGTCTATGTGTCACTTGAGAGTTGAAAAACCATATGCAATTTAAAGAAACCAAATCTTGCTATGTTCTAATAGAACATGGAGGTAATTTTGTTTTTCCAAGGCCGAAATTTATTTCTAACGATCCTTCAGCTATAAGTTGCCTTTTCCTTTAGTTAAGCAGAATAATTTTGATAATAATTCTACACAGTTACTGCAGCATTTAGATCAATATTGTGTTCATCTCACCTTGTGTGCCATTTTAATCTCCTGCTTCAGCATCTGACACTGGTTTCTATAGTCAGCCATTTTGAGTTCTGTCTGCCGCAGCTTGTCTTGCAAAGCTTTCACATCCACCTCGTCTTGCTCCTGAATCAGATTTCTTCTCATGAACATGATCTGACTGAAAGAAGGGAGAGGGAAAAGAAAGAAAGAAAAAGAGACAAAGAGAGACAGACAGAGCTTGTGCAAGGATGTAAGCACATTTGTAACTCATTACCATGACTAACTCACATGGGCCCATTGAGTTCTCTGGGTACAAAAGGTTCTTCTATCTAAATTAAAAAGCTGAGGGTTCCAGAACTGAGGTATATGCAGATCATTGCAACTTTTAGTACCTTTTGTTGTGCCTGGGACTGAAGACTTACAGCAGAGCCAAGGCCTGACTTTAGAGATGGTGCATCCCCATGTCCTTGGCCGTTTGTTTGCAAACCTACCTGGCAAAAATGCAAACCCAGCTGCTGCAGATTTAAACAAAATAGTCATTTCTACCCAAGTTCATTTATTCATCATAACTGATTCATCTCATAAATAAGTTTCTGGGTGACAGAAGTGCAGAAAGTTTAACTGGTAGGTAGATATTTTTCTCCAGCAAAATCAATGTAAATCATCACAATCTGCAAAATTTTGATGAAATTATTGGTTTAAAACAAGCAGTATGTAGGGATTTAATACAGCTGGATAGAGTATTTAACTCTGTCATGGACAGTGCCAGGTCTGGATGAGAAAGCATGAGGGCTGTCAAAACCTTAAAGCTACAAAAATGCAACAATAGATGTTTAGAATATCTCAGCCCTGGAAGATGGCCGACCCCAGATTCATCTAGAAGCTGCTTGGCAGACTGAGGCCTTAGAAACTGTGTGTATTGGGTGCATGATGATGATGATGATGACGATGATAAATGTCACACATTACAAACCTAAGACAAAGTTTTCTTCAGCCTACAACAACCCCCCCCCCCCCAACATGGCTTCTTTTTCCTTTTAAATGACATTCTTATTGTTCCCACCTCCCCTGCCCCCACTCTCATACTTTCTTAAAGAATCTCTGAATATAATGTCCAATAACATGTTTGATAGTTAAGGACGCCACCTATGTTAATCTACATTTCTCCGATTACTGCATTTTCACTTTTTGTATGCATGTATTTTGTGTAATTCCTTGTTCTTTATTAGCTGATCACATTATATGTGCTTCTTGTATAACACTTTTGTTTTATCTTTCTCCCTTTCCCTTCCACTTACCTGTTGCTGCAGTTCCTGGCATTTTCTCTGGAATTGTTTGCATCTTGTCTTTTCGGACTCAAGCTCTGAATTCAGCTCTCGGATCTTCTTGGAAAGTTCAACTATCTTAGTAGCAGCTGTCTCATTCGTCAGCTGTGACTCTAGTCACACAGTTACAAAGACACAGGAATTAGAAAGATTAGATTCATTACAATCCTACATCTGTCATGACTATCTTCTTACTATCACTTCTTCACAACTCTCAAAATCTACTTTCATATTTTGCAACCCTTTGGACCTGCCAACATGAAGTCAGTTGTCAGCAACCAGATACTGACCCATAATTGGAGTTTTCTCATCAACTTTTTTCTTTTTAAGCTGGCAAATTTTAAAGTCCTTTTCAGTAAGAAACTTAAACAAATGTCCATTTTCATCCTTCATTTCCTGTTGATAAAAAATCACTGCAAGCCTTAAATTTGTGCGAGTTAATGTGTGCATGCATGGAAATACCTATTGATACTGACCCATAATTGCAGTTTTCTCATCAACTTTTTTCTTTTTAAGCTGGCGAATTTCAAAGTCCTTTTCAGTAAGAAGCTTAAACAAACGTCCATTTTCATCCTTCATTTCCTGTTGATAAATCACTGCAAGCTTTAAATTTGTGTGAGTTAATGTGTGTACACATGGAAATACCTACAATGGAAGTCAGAAAACATGTTGCCCTCTCTTTCTATAACTTCTACTGTACAACATCAACTTTAATGGACAAAAGTCCTCTTCATTTTCCAAATTGAGTTTTGCCATTATGTCATTGTAAAAATACTCTCAGATTCATAATTGCTCAACAGTAATCTGCAAAGGCCTTAAGTGCAAATGGATAAAGTAATAAATAAAGAACTGTGCATAGATATTTCAGAAAGCTATTACAGGTGTTTGGATATCTGAGATATTTTCCCTCAGTTTAAAGTAACACAGTATACAAATATTATAACAGTGTAAAAGGAAGGAAAACTGGTGGCCATTACCCTTATTTGTGTGTTCAGGTGCTCAACAAGTTCCTCTGATAAATAGCTAGGAACTGGTGCAGCTTTTTCTGCAAGCTGGACAAGGGAGCAATAAACAAATCACACACAAGCAGCAAGACACCAGTGCATCTGAATATTTGACCTTAGTAATGACACAGACAGACATACATGAATGCTATCTCAAAGCCTTATGAATCTTCAACTTTTAGTATTATAAACATAATTGTAATAACACTTCTGCAATAAAAATATTGGTAAATTGCATGACAGACGATTTGCTGAACTCTAAGAAAGTCCAGAACTTTTCAGAAAAAAACACCCTACTTGTCTTTTGTTATGGAACTAATTAGATGCAGCATACAAGTAAACCTTTCACATTACAAAAAATATATAGCACCCCCCCCCCCCAACACCCCATCCCACTAAAATAAGTAAAAACAGCTTGTCAGCTGTGCTAGGCTGAAGTGGGGACTTATCTTTTCCTGAGCATCTAAGCTCTTTGGAAAATGTTTAGTCTGCTTAGCTAAAATTAAGTATGACACATCAGTTAAAAATGTCGATATTTATACAGCAAAATCTGTCTGTAGCAGGTCCTTAAACCAGCGGACACCTCACCGATGTGGACACCTTAGCCTGGCACCAATTAATTTTCAACACAAACTCTCCTTAAACGGACGGCTACACTGTCTAATGCGAACAGCGGACAGTGATTTTCAGTTCCGACTGCATGCTCGACCTGTCCATAGTGGACATGGTCCTTCCACAAGCTAGTCTGCAGCTCTAAACAGAGCTTTCAAGATCCCATTTGCAAGACATGGTCTGCAGCACGGCTATGTATTTCCTTGGCCACTTCATGAGCACACTGAAGGAGAGTTTTCTGACGAGGGTGACAGTGATGAAAGCGATGATGATCTCATCACCAACCATGTCATATCAACAAAGGAAGCCTTGGGACATGCTGTGTCCCTGACTACTCTAGCACACTCAGAATGTAGCGACCTTCTCTTGGCAGCCATGCCCGTGAAGACTGTGTTAGAAGATATGCATATTTAACAGTTAGGCGGGCACCAATCGCACATTTAGGACTTTTTGTTTGCATGCAAAAACCACACAAGCTGATGTCAGATGGCATTAATTGTTATTGCTGATTGAATAAAGTTGTTTCTTGTTTTTTACAGACAGGTTTTGCTGTATGTTGTTACATTTATCATCTGCAAGGTTTCAAATAACAAAACAGAATGTGATGGATTTCAAGCAAATATCATAACTGATGAGATGCAGCCATACCTTCAGATTCAAGTTATCACCAACACCAAATTCATTGCCAGTATGCTTTCTTGCACTAGATGGTAAAGTGTTAGATTTATTGCTCTTCTCTTTCTCTTCTTTACGCTGTAATCTTAACATAAGTCGCTTCTGCTGTTGCTCCTGTAACATCTGAAAATGTTGTCTAAGCATCTGCGAGGCTTCGCCTTCTGCATCGTCCATGACTGCTGTGTGTTTAATCTTATCTAAAAAAAATATACTGGGTTGTTACTAAGCTGTATTTGCAGTGTAGAGCACTAGCAGTAAGGGATCGTGAGTTCTGAAAACACAATAAGGCACATTCCTTTACATGTGATATGTCCTTTTAACACTAATGTTCTTTCAATTAGAATAGAGTAATTAAATAATTATACCCAATCCCATGCTTTATTTACACTTTACCTAGCATCCACTGATACTCAAGAAATGTAAACCTAATATGACTCCTACGATGTGTGCTTCCACACCCCTGCCCTAAGTAATCAATTCAATGTAATCCAAGGTTGTGAAGCACCACAGTCCACACCCAGAAAAGACATGCTCTGTTCACAGAAGTAATCCTTTACTTTATTGCTGCACATGTCCGTAAAATTAAAATTATGAGTGAGAGTATTACATCCCTCCTCCTTTAGTCTGCGCCAGAAATATTCAAATATTACCTGTCAGTTTTGGATTAAAACCCATTTTTTTCTAAGTCCCTCGTACTTTGGTAGCAACGTCCGTCAACTTCCGGTGGAATTCCTCGGAACGGAGAGTACTCTCTCGACTCAAGGGAGGCAGCTACGATCGATAGCCCGAAGTGAGGTTCATGCAGTGTATCACGCATGATAGATGGTTTTATTTTTCGCATGACTTGCTAAATCTTTCTTTTTTAAATGAGGGTGGAGTCACGAATGTCTGTTTTACACCTCAGATTAAATCATACAAATTAAAAAGTATATAGAAATAGTATCTCCCGCACCTATGTTGATGGGAACCATGGGGGGGGGGGTCTTTCGGAGAATTATGCATGCATGTGACCCTTGAACTTTTGGAGGTGAGCGAACTTCCGGCCTTGCCAGCTGACTCTCTTTTGTATGTAACGTGAGCATGAAAAAGCGCAGAATAACTGGAGCCAATCAAAATACAGTATCACGTAAAATATGCTAATCTCGTAGGGTCACCACTGAAAACCTTGCAGTTTCCTGGAAGATGTTTACTGCCTATACCCCACCCCACCCCTCCCCCAACCCCCACCTATCCCCTACTCCTAGCCCCCACCCTAACCCCACCCCTTCCCCGTCCCCTAAATCCCCCTCCTCCCGGAATATCCCCTTCTCCCTCCCTTCCCCCCGCCCCTGGAAAGACCTTCGAAATATAGCTCGCCATTTGATTGGCTCCGCTTGTTACACATCCTAAATAGAGCTCGTCATTTGATTGGTTCCAGTAGTTCTGCGCTTTTACATGGTGACGTAGCTGCACTATGTCAGCCCTTGCTACTAAGAAATCTCGTCGAATCTGTTGCGTATCTCAGTGTACTTTAATAAGTGCCCAACTTTGTCCTTCCATTAATTTCCCCAAAATGAAAAATTTAAGATGTTGCTCTTGAAAATTCGCTGAGAAGAAGCAGCCCTTTATTTATTTTTTTTTATAAAAAAGATGAGCAGCGCTGTCAACGCTGAGTTCGAGAATTTGCTGTGCTATGAGATCAAGATGCAGTCAATTTAATTGTATTTACTTCCATTGCCATATACATCTCGTGATCAGAATAATATAATCATCTTGTTTTTAAAATTTGGTGAAAACAAACGCACAAGAACCACGTACGTTCATCACAGTTTGAGTGATCACTACGCAGCCATTAAATGTCATTGATGCGTTAGAGGTATTGCTGAAATTCAATTCCAGCGCTTGTAATTAGATATCATTTATCAAGTAATAGCAGTGCAATTTCTCAGTAAATTCAAGGGGGAAAATGATCTGCTATAATTCGCTAGTTTACTGCCTTTTTCTCATCTAAGTTCCTATTGAGTGGTGAACAGTTATAATGGCACACATCTACCAGTCTGCAGTGTAAGGCAGTAATTCTAGTAATTGCCAAAATGCAGTGTAAAGCACTAATTCTAGTAATTGCCAAAATGCAGTGTAAAGCACTAATTCTAGTAATTGCCAAAATGCAGTGTAGAACACTAATTCTAGTAACTGCCAAAATTTATACAGTAAAACAGCATTATGAAGTGGAAAGGAAAATTTAAATAGACATCTGTTTCTTTGTCCTGCCTTAAATTTAAAAAATGAGCTGTTGGACGGCAACCATCGTCGGAAGGATTTGGTGAATTATGAACTGTATGAAAAAAATGATAGGCATAGCTATACGTTGATTGAGCAGTATACGAGACACAATAGAATTAGCAAAATAATACAATATATTTTGTAATGCGCTAAACCAACCTACCAAGTTTGCTCGCACGCATTCCCGCAATGTGACGGACAATACATAGAGAAGACACACAGATCGCTACCCCATCTCCCCTTTCACAAATCCATCAACAGAAGCACACATCCGCCCACATATATAGAATCGTGCACGTGCAGTGTGCGCACAGGCGCTGGGCACTATCTACGAGTCACATATTTAAAATTTCAGTTTTGGAAATGAAGTTTCACTCTTTGGTGAGCGGGCTGACTACATTACAATGGATTCTCTGTATGCACACTTTGTGCACCGAAGGTTAGCTGTGTGAAGAATAGCGCCGTTATAAAGAAAGGGATGGCAGATATCTTTTTTTAAAGAGAGGATCTGCCAATTATTAACGTTCCTTTCTTTCGGCCCTCTCTTTGCTACGTGTTTGGGTACAGTAAGCTCCCTTGGGCACATGCGTCTGCATACGGCTATGTTTGAGCGCTGCCAGTACCTTTGTTGGAGTTATCTTTTGGAAATGAGAAAAGCACTGAAGACGTTAGTATGTTGTGTAGTCCCTCAGTTTAGCCACACCTGAATCAAAATTCTTCCCTGCCAAACTCACCCGCCTCGATCGTTTTTACCATGTAATAACTTCTCCGCATTTATACATTTGTATGATAGTCAAAAAATAATTTTAACAGTGTACTTTTATGCAAAACAACCTTGCTATCTTTAACGTTTCTGCACTGCTACACATACAACGAACGAGAGACATTGTTTGACTTATCACGCACGTTAAATATATATTTGTCGGCGAAATATTTGTAACCACGATCACGTTCTTTTTGCCCAGAACGTCCGCTGTGTGCTTCAACATCTTCCAAAGAAATACGTGGTACACACTGCAGATTTCAGGAACTATTTTGCGGCACTATGGTGCTTTGGCCATAACGATGTGCCAAGAACGGAAGTTCTGACACCTCCGGATTTGCCGCGCATGTGTTTCGCGCAGCTAGAGGAAAGACCCCATAGGCTGCATACACTAAATGTATATGTAAATTGACCTCAGGCTCTCAAAACCAACAATACAAATATTGACTGCATCTTGATTTTACACATACACGCACATATGCACATATTTAGAATTTATAATCAATGCTACGATTTTAAACTGCTTGAGATTTAAGTTAAACATTATCCGGGAAGAAAAAATCTCTTCTCTTCATTCCCGATCTCTTTTTCTTCATTCTCTCTTATCCTTTCTCGCACATCTTCCCAGGTCAAACGTGTGCATATCTCATGAAGAAATACACGTGCGAGCACACACACACACGTGTTTTTTGACACTGGTACAAAAGCTATGGCAAATACTGTGATTATGTAATTTGAATTTTTATCCGTTTCACAATGTCCTATGTTCGTGATCCTTTGGTGATGCCAGATCGTTTTTTGAAGGCAACAGTAATTAATACTGCAAGAACAACAGATTAATTATCTCTACCAAGTTAATTAGGACAAAAACAGACCCAGTCAACGTTTCTGAGCATGCGCAGAGCACTTGATACACTGCGCATGCCTGCTCCTTGTCGGTGGGAGTTGCAAACTCGCGCCCGCCCTTTTCCCTCATTTTTTGTGTTATGGCTTTTTCAAACTGGTGGTTTTCGTACGGCTTTTTACCTGTGACCTATTTTTTACCACTTTTTCTTTGGGGTAACGATCGAGCTTGCACCCATGTGCTCGCGTACTCATGCGGCTGGGTACGCACATCCACGCGTGTGCGCGCATGGACACACATTTACTCAGTTCCTCTGTCTTTCTCTCTCTGCAGAAGCACAGCCTTACGACTCAGTTTCGAAGAGGCTACAAATAGTCTCCATTCTTGCGGGTCATGAGTGATTTTTAAGGCATTCACGAGACCCTCAATATCGGAACAGAATACCAGATTACCTTCCTTTCTGAAGAAAGGCTCCAGATGCTGGTCGTATATGTAAGCTTATTCTAATTTTATTCGTTATCTTCCAGCTATCTCTGTCTCCATATTTCCATCCGCGTCTTTCTCTGTCAACTGTTACACATGCTAATAATAATACACAGACAAGTGCTCGCAAAAATACATATACATACGCATTCACATAACATTATAGCATGCACACCATTGTAAAAGCGCACTCACACTCTCTGACGGTGATGCACAAACTGAAGCACAATACATCATTCATTTTGTGAGTATTTATTCCATATTTCACCTTACAAAATATTTTACCAAAAATGTAGCGATGCTAGTAACAATAGCGGCTGACAACTGGCAGACGCAGGACAGGAGTGGAAGATTCTGGATCCCAGAAAAAGTAATTTTTAAAATATTTAGAAAAAAAGCAATATTCTGAGTTCATGCAATACCACCAAAACATTCAAACAATCTGGAAGGAACTGTACGTGTTTCTTGCTAAGCTCCTATATTGTTAACATGCCTCTGGTTTCTTGAGTAGTTAAAACACTGATTGTTTGTATGTTTGTTTTTATATCTTTCTTTGTTCCTTGGAGGTCGCCAAGGGAAACGAACAACAAACCTTATTCACCCAAGTCAAATCAACCAAGACCTGATTACAGAGCAACTCCCGAGAACAGAAAACCAGCAGATTCACGACGCTGCTATGTCTGTCGCGGGTTCGGTCACATTGCACGTGACACCCGAGACAATCGAACCCTACCTGTAGCAAACGTTGCGCAGGAACTGGACAATGATCCAGAGACTGCAAATACATCGGTACTGTGCAGCACTCATAACGACGAACTGGGACGGCTACCAATCTACCCAGGCTACATACGGGACCAACCCATCTCAGTCCTGCGAGATTCAGGCGCTACAACAGCAGGCGTGAGAGCCTCCCTCATCCGCCCATCAGACTACACAGGAGGCAGACAACGCTGCGTATCCTTTGGTGGAAGAGTCGAAACCTTCCCATTGGCAAACGTCCCAGTCGACACTCCGTTCTACAGGGGAAATCTTACCTGTTGTGTAATAAAGAACCCGGTGACAGACCTCATTCTTGGAAACATCCCAGGCGTACCCATATATCCAACAAGTGTTCCAGCACCTATGCAGGACCATGTTATCAACGCGGTTATTACACGCGGACAGGCCAAGATCCAAAAGCAAGGAAAGCCACCTCTGTTGACACCTTCGCAGGTAGAGGCGACTGATTTGTCTACCCTCAGGACAGACCAAAACAAAGATCCCAGTCTAGCAGATATCATCCTACTGATAGAACGCAGCCTGCTTTCTTCAGGAGTTTTCTCTGCCTGTTTTATTCTTTAGCGATCATCTGGAGTGTGGAGAAAATGACACGATTTTTACACGGTCGGAAATTCATTCTACAAACAGACCATAAACCTTTGATGTTCCTCAAATCTTCACAATACAAAAACTCTCGGATCATGCGATGGGCCCTAGCATTGCAAGAATTTGTTTTATATCTTTCTTCGTTCCTTTCTTCTTTTCTTTATTTTTTTCCTTCCTTTCTTCCTTTCTTTCCTTCCACTCTCCTAGCTGTCGCGTTAATTTGTAGTCGAAATTGGTTTTTGCGTTGTTTTCTTTCATGATATATTTTCATTTGTAAATGTCCTGGGGGGTCCTGATCAAGAAGATTTAATGCCTAATGCCTTAGATTTCTCAGTCCGCAGATAACCTCTCCTCACTCTATTAGGTCTCAAAACCTGAAGGTTACACTAACGCCCACGTTCGGCTGCACGCCGCCTGATCCCCATGTGACACCCCCATTAACACCCGCCGTGAATCGCCCATTGTTGCTTGTCCAGTCCACGTTGCCAGACACGCTGCCAGAACTCAAAGAGCCCGAGCCGTTCAGACCGCCAGTCCAGTTGTCCGGCGATCGCACGGACACGTGGTGACCGCCAGAGGGCGGTGCTCGGCGCCAGACGGGTACTTTGATCGTGTGTTCTCCAGCGGCGTCCTTCCACAGGACCACGCCATTTCTGATGTCAAAGCCACGTGGCAGCTGCTGTACACCCTCGGGCTTGTTTCCTCTTTTCACAGGGAACATCTTCTGTCGGATTGTCTCGTCTGTCAACAGAATCACACGTGATCGGCTTATCTAATAACGACTGCATATTATAGACATATAACAGCGATACAAAAATGCACTCTGGTCGAAACATAAGTGTATGAAAAGCTTTTTAACGGTATATATATTAATCAGTGAGATTTTGCTTTCGTACAAGCTTATTATATATTATACGTGCCGTTTAGGTAAATTTAAGGTTACATCACAATATAATTATACATTATAAAATTAAGGTTACATCACAGTATAGTTATGCAGTATAAAGTTAAGGTTACACCACAGTATAGTTATGCAGTATAAAGTTAAGGTTACACCACAGTATAATTATACAGTATAGAGTAAAGGTTACATCGAAGTATAATTATACAGTATAAAGGTTACTTCACAATATAATTCAAAGGGGCATATGTTTTCTGCGTCAAGCGATGTTGGAGTTGTTACTTGAGCAGAGTACATTGCAGAAGATGGACATATATTTTCTCTGTCACACGACGGTTCTCGTGCTGTCGGCGGCGTCGTCGTCGTTGTCCTCGCCATCATTACTTAGTGTGCGTATAAGGTGATTACCCGTAAAACTAAATCTCTTTTGCATTCGATCAGCACCACCAATACGCACATTAACACACGCACAGACATGCAGGCATTCTTGGACACACATTGTTGTGTGTGGTGGCGGAACGTCACAGACGTTGTTCATGTGCCTTTAATTGCTCCAAATGAATGAGTAGTTCGTCAGGCTGTACAAGCATTGCTCTGCATGCCGTCATTTACCTGCTCTGATGATGACGCTGGCTGTGGTGTTGGTGCCGAAGACGATGGCGGTCAGCTCGGGGCCCACGTCAGACGACAACGACAGCTTCTCTGCACGACAGAATCCGTCAAATGTCATCAGCGTTTAGAGTGGTGAGGTTTTTCTAGTGTCTAGCCCTGTTAACAGGTTTTCAATTATATTATTATCGCACATGCGTTTGCTATCTAACTTTCTATGTCACCCACCACCACACATCCTAGTGGACGGCTAGGTGGGGTAACGATTAGAGCCTTTCTCAAGATATGGAGAATGTAAGATTGTGGTTTCCTTTGAAACTTTATTTCATTTGGATTACCATATTTACAATGTTGCAGACTATATACTTCTTTCAGCATCAACAGCACTCACCTTCGAACTGATGAGCTACGCGATTTACAAAGGCCAGAGCCAACCCCAAGCGGGCGCTGAGCAGGCCAAGATACCCTGTCAAAGAAAGGAAAACAAATTCAGGGTAATATTATAAGGGTACCTAGGATTTCGTGCATGTTAAAAAAGTTTCCAAACTTAACATTTTTGGAAAAAAATCTATTATTAGGGGTAATTTCTTAAATCCTTTCTTAATTTCTCGAGTGTGCGTCCTAGTCCTTTAGGGACATGGAAAACTAGGGCGCACGTTCGCCTAAGGAATAGATCGAGGTCTTTACAGAGCAATCTGATGCCTGGTAGCAGCAACCTGGCCAATCCTTGACCCCTCTTCGTGTTCTTAATACCTACCCTCAGCTAACATAACACTGAGAACCTCGTGGCTTCCGATTCCAGCTGCAGCCATCTTGATAACACTCTGTACCTCGCATTCTGCAACTGACGAAATACGGAATTTTAACCATTTCATCTCGTGAGCTTGTTACACCTGGCTAGAAAACACTGACGGGAACTAAAAAGAACACATTATGCTTTAGCATCGTGAAATTGAGTTTTGATTTTCTAGGAGTTCTTAAATCAATTATTTTGCAGATGTAATACTTGAATCAAATAAGCGTTATTTAAACCAACTATGTCTGCTCACTTTCTTCCGATGACAGACGCGCCAGAAGATTAAGACTGACATTTTGCAAGTCAAGAACATCTTGGAGAATGCTCGACAAAGGAGAACCTGGAGACATGAAAGCTTTCTGAAAGTGTCAGGCGAACGCGAGATTTTATACACGATTTTGACATGAATTTACGCACGAAAATGTGTCAAGGTTTACACGTCACCTATTAAAATTGTTTTCAGCTATAAATATTCAGAAGGGAGAATTACTTTTAGAACTAAAACAGTGTTTATTTCAATCTTCTTTGTGAATTTTCAGACAGAACATTTAAGTGTTCAACTAAAATAGTATTTATTCATTTCATCATCAATCGTCTTATTATTTTCATCAGGTGAGGATTTATTTTGTGCGCGAGTTGTAGAGGTACAAACAATGTGACGTGAGATCTGGAAGTAAAAGAACAATAGAACCAGCAGGGTAAGACTAACCTTCCCTTGCGTTCGAGACGACATCACCAGCATAGGCTACCAACGCTTTGAGCTCTGCCTTGATATCAGCTGGATAGGGTTTCTACATAAATGAACATACACACGCGCGAGCACCAGCACACACACACACACGCGCATGCATGCATATCAATATACACACATCCACGCACACACGCGCACGCACACGAATACATGCACACATGCGTGCGCGCACACACGTACCCAGGAATGTAGAGCACATGATAGCTGGTCACATCACATCTGTGGTTATCGATATATAAATAATAAGCTCAAGATATCAGATAATTGTAAGTTTTCTCACACAAAACACACTGACTATAGGGTGCACATGAAATCACCTCCCTGTCTCCACAACAAACTAAACTAAAAAAGAAGGAAAGAAAGAAAGAAAGAAAGAAAGAAAGAAAGAAGAAAGAAAGAAAGAAAGAAAGAAAGAAAGAAAGAAAGAAAGAAAGAAAGAAAGAAAGAAAGAAAGAAAGAAAGAAGTGACCTGAAAAGAAAAGCGCGAGAAGCGCAGAAGAAAATGGAAAATAAAATCACAAAATATTACGAATTTCTCAACAGCACGGTTTGTTTTTGTGCACATGATCTTTCTCTCCTGTCGATTGATTTGGGTACCTGAGTGTCTTTGTCTTTCTATATATATGTTTGCATGCACATGCACAGTACGCGTGCCTGTAATCTACAAGGACTCATTTTTCTTCTCAAGTCTAACCTCAGCCCAGCCATATACCTCCATAGCTTAGCTAAAAGTAATCTCAAGCGATTTAATGATTAAAAAAATATTGTTTTAGCTAGAGCATTTACGATGTCCGTTGAGAAATCTATTGATAGTTACACAATCATGAGAGTGGATATCAGTAATCAGTTACGTATGTGTCCGTACAGTTGATATTAAAGACATACCTGTGCATAAAGCGGGCTTATCAGGAAGATGAACGCTGAAACAACTTTCACAACATCAGTCACAGCCATTTTTGAGTAGTATGTGTACCTCTGTCCGTTGCCAAGTCACTGCCTGTGATGACTGCTACACGCTTACCTTGTGAACGAAAGATCTGTTTCTCGGCCACGCAGTTGCTTCTTTGACAGACCGATCTTTCCTAGAGGACATCTTCAGTCAGATGCCTCTTATATAAGTCCAATAAAGTCCTGCATCCTGGTTGGTATGTAGGTCACTGAGTTTACTTCCATTCTACCTGACTGATACTTGCGCTTTCACACCTGAATGATTTATTGCTTGCGGGACCGGGAGGGGTGGGGTGGGGGTAATTACGTTGTCTGACGTATCTATTAAACCACTGGGTGCGGAGTTTGAAGGCAAAAGTACGTCAGAAAGCAGGGCGTATTTGAAATACCGGATTTCCCATTTCCCCTGGGCAAAAATAATGTTTAATGCAACAACTTAGGAGTGCCAGGCAGGTCAACGAACGAACAAATGGGTGAACTATTTAATGACCCAATTAATTTGATTTATTTTTGAACCAATTATTGGCAAGCTGTATACGAGCACAGGAAACCAGCGTGTTTGTCGGGAAAATAATCTAGTTCTATTTATTTTGTTAATTACTGACTGAGTACTTGAACGAAGACATGAAAGAGCATAATTTATTTTAAAAGATCGATTTACTAACTTTAAAATTAAGAGGGTTTACCGAAAGTCCCTCTTTTTTTTTCGATCAACAAACTGTCTTTGTCTTCGTGGGGCTTATTTTGGGTGGTAGGGGTTGGTGGTGGTGGTGGTGGGGGGGAGTAAAATCTGTTCTTTTCAATCACTTTCTGTGCACTGATAACGCCGCCATTATCACCACTACCCCCATCACTACCAGAAACATATTCCTCCTCCTGTCAATAGGAACTCTGAAACTCAGTATCCTTATATAACACATTGGGTTTCATATTATAAGCATGCGTGAGTATCGCTTCTCTGACAGATCAGTGAAGTCAATAAAGAATCTTTTATAACTAGCTTATTATTTATATATCGTACACGTACTTGTACACACTTACACACTCAAATGCATATACATTACATATACGCAAATATTTTGACACATTCGCACGCTTGTACTCAAACATACGAATCGACACTTTAATATACACTTGCATGTGTACACTTTTACACACACTTAGTCTTTCATAGATCAAAAACATAATATGTTGTCTAAAATTATTTTAATGTATTGATACGCTCCCCTCACATGTTTCTCGTTTTTTATTATTAGGGTTCTCCATCATAATACAGAGAATTAGTGAAAAAGGACAAAAGATAGCATGTGTCGGAATACAACAAATGCAATTTTTAAAAAAAATGCCTGTTGTATGTCATGAGAAAGATCCATTGACAAGCTCAGAAGAAAGTACGCAGGCTTGTTGGAGCCTAGCAAAAACATACCATTTGAAATTTATCTTTAAAAATGTCCATTTAACTGTTTAGTCGACTGTTATCTGGCCTTGTGAACGTGCTTCGGATTGAATATATATCAAATATAACCAAAATATAACAGAAGTACAAAATCTCTCTCCCCTCCCCCTTCCCCCGCACTCACTTCTCCTCCTTCCCATCTCTCTTCCTCCCTGTTCCCTCTCACACACCCCAACTTTCTTGCTCGCTAAACGCTCTAGATGCAAGCTGCCTGTGATCATGTTACGGTCAGGTGGAGATAAGAAACCATTAACCGACACCACAAGATGGCGTTTGCACTAGAACTTGAAATTTAGGCTGAAACCCGCGTTTGGCTGAATCTGACCACCAGACCAGCCGACGCCGCCATTAACACCAGCGCTGAACCGTCCGTCTGGGCTTGTCCAGCCCAGGTTGCCTTGCACCTTGCCAGAGCCGGGGGACGCCTCCCCCGTGATCCCTGCGTTCCAGCCTTGCGGCGACCGGGCTGAGACGTGGTGCCCCCTAGAGGAAGGATCTCGAGCCCAGGGAGGGATGTCGATCGAGTGCTCCCCGATCGTGTCTTTCCACAAGATCACGTGGTTACTGACATCAAAACCACGGCCCAGCTTACTGACGGCCTGTCGTTTGCTCCTGCTTTTCTTGCCGACCATGATTATCTCATTTTGGATTGTCTTGTCTGTCGAAAGGAACGCACCCGGTCAGTTAAACGCTAACCATATAACTCTGTTTCAATAAACTATTTGATGTCATGAGCTACAGTAATTTATTATGTAATTAAACAATTACAAATAGTCAACAGAAAGAATTAACAGAAGTAATTATAAATCCGTAACTCGTATGTATATATATATGTATTAAATCAATAAGCTAAACTTGAGTATTGTCTATAGTGGTGACTATTATAAATAAATAATTGATGCTCTGATCAGCGTGACGTCATTTACCCGCACTGCTGATGACGCTGGCTGTTGTGTTAGTACCGAAGATGATGGCGGTCAGCTCGGGGCCTACGTCAGACGACAGCGATAGTTTGTCTGAAATGCATATTCTTAAGCGTGATCCACAACTTAAAAAATTAACTGTAGTCCTTTCACTGTAAATATTATTCAAAATTAACTGAGAGATCTCTCTCTTGAGCTGTGTTGTCATCGGCTTACCTCAGGTCTTCACTGAAGCTGACTCACACGGCTCCATTAAGTTGAACGAAACTTTCATTTTTTAAAAAAAATCTACTCCAGTTGTCAGCAACAAACGTGAAAAAATAACTTCTTTAGAGTTGAGTTTGTTCAAACCCAAATTTGGCTGCAGTTTCACGAAGGAGATGGGACTTTGTGTTACTGCCATTTGTCATGCCAGAACTACACTACACATTTAAAAGATTTGTATAAAGCTCACCTTCCATCATCTGAGCCACTCTGTCCACAAAAGCCAGACCCAAACCCAGGCGTGTGCTGAGCACGTCTTCATAGTCTGTCAGAGAAAATGCAGTTGTGACCTTGTAAGGTCATTTGTCCTCCTTGTTAAAGAATTTAGTGAAACAATATCGGAGCTTTTCTTCCGTTCGGAAGAGTTTACGACATGAACACTAAACAGGGTACGGAAGCCACAATGGGTCACGGCTTCTCTTACATTATCGATGCCATTGAAAACATTCTGGCTTGCAGAGACGCAAACAAAACCTATAGTTCTGTTTGAGTACACAATGTTTTCTACGAATATCATTCTGAAGAGATTTTTATAGCTGAAAGTGTTGAGTTTAAGATTTTAACAGTACTTGCTGACGACTATTTTTGTCTTAGCGGAGTACAAACAGCGGTTAGCTGCGTGCGTCAATGACAACATTTAACTGACGGAACCAACTGAAAATAATCTTACCCTCAGCAACCATGACACCCAAAACTACGTGGCTGCCAACTCCATTAGCCGCTATATTGATGACACTCTGTGTCTCGCATTCTGAAACTAACACGCGAGTGAAATTTAAGTATTTTATATTCAAAGTATGTCAACGTCATAATCAAAATCTGACTGAAGTGGCATGCATGAACGGTCGTGTGACCTTTTCATTTTTCAAAACATCCTTAAATTTTAGACAGTTAACACGTCTTATGGGTATTTTTTTCTTTGGAAAAGAATACGAACCTTCATGCAACCGGCCCTCCCCGTCCGTCTTACAATCACACTCTCAGCATCATGTGTATAATTTCAAGCTGACTTCGCTTGACAAGAAACAAGGTTATGTCAAGGTACAGAAAGGAAACTGTGAACAATACTAACAGACGGTGCAATACTAACAGGCTGATTTCAGTGTTCTCGTCGCGTTTTTAACTGTGGCCGTGAACGAAGTGCTTCCAATCCTGATTTCAGCAATGACAATGTCGCTATTATTTCTATCAAAGGGTCAAAGAAATGCAACATGCAAGTGAAATCTCTGTAAGTCTGAGCAATACAAACGATATTAAATTGTTTTTATACAGACCCTGTTCTAAATGCTCAGTTTTATGGCATCGAAATCTAAATTTTCTCTTCTCACCGTACATGGCTACCATACTCAGAAAAGTACAGATAAAGTACAAGCAAGTACACCTACTTTCTTTGAGTGGCAGCCTTGCAAGATTAACAGTGACAGTCTGCAAGTCACGAACATCTGTGAGGATGCTTTCTATTGGAGAACCTGGCAAAATATTTATTTCAACCAAATTATTTAAAAAGAATATGATAAACCTGATTCAACAAAATATTTTTTAATTAAGGATTTGATAAAGTTTAACAATATCGATTATATTTTGACATAAAACCACATCAACGGCCAAGGTTGTTGGGTTTGTTTTTGCTCAGGAGGATAGAGGCCCAAAGATATTTCTCAGTCCCCTACCAAATAATAAATCATAATCATAATCATTTAACAGGTGGGCTGTCCTCCCCAGCCTTGGGTCGAAGGCCACTACCAATTGATATCATCTTTCTAGCCTGCAGTGGGAAAATCAAGAGAGCGTAGCTCCGGGATGTGAAAGCAGCCATTCAAGCTCAGACTGACCTCCCTTTGCTCTCGTGACGATGTCACGGGCGTACATCAACACGCCTCTAGCTTCTTTCTTGACATCAGTCGGCACGGTCTGGTAGAAAATGTGCGCGCACACAACACGCGCGCACACAACACACGCACACACGCACACGAGAGAATATATGTACAGCTACAATATGCGCCACATATAAACTAAATAATCTCTGCGACACCTAAGCGAGTCAGATTTCCTCAACAACTATACCTTTGGAACGTGGTTACTTGTTACATCACACATCCTTGAAACCCAAGGAAAGCAATATTATCCCTTGTGTCGATCTAGATTAATTGCCCCCTTCATTTATAACACGCACAATTAAAAATTTCATCTGGCGTGAGGTGAGTCCACGTACTATATACATATATGTATAACGCTATTACAAGAATCGATACAAATATGACTACAAAAATCTCCGAAAACGGCACAGGAAAGCAGGTAATAACCACCACCCGCCCCCCCCCCCAGATATGACTTCAAAACTTTCAACAAAAAAGACCCAAACTAACAAAAAACAAACACCCCCTCCCCCTTCAGTGCATCAATACGGAAATTAATACACGTAACTGTTCATAATTACTCGCCTGTTCATGCGTCTAACCGTAATTACGTTACTGTTATTAAACCTGATGCTATGCACCTGTTAAAGCACCTGAACCGAAATATATATATATATACTTGTTCATACTCACAACAGGAAGTGTGTACTTCTTATATCTGATGGTAATTATGAACCTGGTCAGGCACCTGATGAGATTAGATATCTGTATATACACTTAGGCATTGCATACCTTTGAGTACAGCTGATTGTGATTACGTACCTGTGCAGACAGCTGGGAGATCACAAAGATGAGCACTGTGACAGGTGTCAAAACAACAGGTGCAGCCATTATTTAGCTGTCACTATCTTTGTCACCACAGCTGTCTAGAAGGCAGACTTTCGGACACCTTTGTGCTCCCTAAGGACCTGCTTATCTGCCAGAAGCTTGATCGTACCAGCCCCCAGATGGGTTTCCTCTCGCAACATCTTTCGTTGGTTTTTATAGAAGATCACAAGAATCCTGCTTCCGTGTTGGTGTTTACGTTCAGTTTACTTCCCGATCATCTACTGCGTACCCTTATCAGCCGTGAAAAACAACCCATCAAGTGACTCCTTATTTGGTGTGAATTAATTCAAATAAAAACACAGTGGGGGCAGAGGTTGTAGATGATTCGTTTATACAGAAACTGCACTTTCTAATGTCTGACCATTAAGGAAGAAAATTGAATTGAGGGCACGTGTGACGCAGGTGAATACAGACAAACAGACAGACAGAAAGAGAGAGGGAGGAGACTGCACGAGAGAACGAACGAACGAACGAACGAACGAACGAACGAACGAACGAACGAACGAACGAACGAACGAACGAACGAACGAACGAACGAACGAACGAACGAACGAACGAACGAACGAACTATATAATCTTGCATGGTTTCCCAAAGGCGATAACGTGACGGCAGCTGAATCATAAGGAAACGAAGCTGCTAAACAACATGGAAAGAAATAAAAGAATAAAACAATGGAGAATTTGATCTTGTCATTGCCGCTTTTACGTAGCAGTGAATCGAAAATCTCTGTCTGTTGAGGGTTGTATTAAGTGCGAAACTTTGATTATTAAATTTGAATCGTGATTTTCTTCCATCTGAATTTGTTTCTGAGAGAAGCAAAGAAGGAAGTGATGGGAGCTTATCGCGATGCACAGGGGACAGTAAGCCCTTCAGGTGCCACACCGCTTGCTTAATACAGGCGGCCACGTGACCTATAGGACAGCGCGTAGCGAAAGTGTTTACTTCACCAACTTCCAAGTTTGTTTACTGCCACCCCATCTCTTCTTTCCTCTCCCTAATTTTGTTTCCTTCTCTCTGGTACACATCAAATCACACCACGCTATACTATTCCATAGCGCGCGCGCATTTAAACCCACTCACCCACTCCGACACGCACGCACGCACGTAAACCCACTCACCCACTCCTCCGACACGCACGCTCGCACTCTTAAGATCGTCAAAGGACGCAAATTAAGCTTCGCACAAACTCTAAAAGAAACCATACTGTACAGAATTGCCTGATGTTGAAGTAAAATTTATTGCGACAGTTCGCCACTTAATTTGCATCTTGTATTCTCTGGTAAGCCAACTGGTAGCCATTTCGGAAAGATTCAATAACAAACGCAAGAGTCTGTAGGGATTCTTCACATAATATTTTTAACTGTTAAAAGCGTACAGTTAAACGATCCCTCCTCTTACCTCAATGCCAGGGTTTGTATGTATCCCGACCAGAGTATTCGAACAATATTCTATTTACGGTCAGAACAATATTCTATATACAGTCATTATACAATCGGAGGCCTGAACAATAAAGTTTTTAATTTGTCCGTTTGCCCCTCTCCGGTGCCCCTCACTCCTAACTTTCTCTCACGCTCGCCCAGCTTTGTTGAAGATGAGAAGTGCTTGCGATCAAACGTATACTCAAAGAAATTCCAACAAAACTGGATGCATGGCGTCTGGTTTAAAACCTGATGTTGATTCGGAAGCCTCCTTCAGGCTGAAGCCCACCCGGGCCCCAGCCGAGACCGCCATTAAGACCAGCCCTGATCCGCCCGTCTCTGCTTGTCCAGCCCACGTCGCCCGACAAGCTGCCAGCCCCCAAGTTCCCCGAGCCGGCCACCCCTCCAGACCAGCCCGGTGGCGACCGCGCAGCCACGTGATGCACCCAAGGGGAGGGGTCCCAGGGAGGTAGGCGGATGGAGTGAATTACGACTCTGTCTTTCCACAAGATGGAGCTGTTTGCGATATCGAAGCCACGGGCCATTTGTACATCACGTCGCTTGATCCTGCTTTTCAGGCCCGGAGAATTTATCGTCTTCTGGATTGCTTTTTCTGTCAAGAACACACCATTAGACTCAGCTACTTCAATGTCTGACTTCTTTAGACTCAGCTACTTCAAT